>JAQLOM010165328.1:0-11829 GCA_030068315.1 Chrysichthys thysi
ACCTGCCCAGGGTGTATCCTGCCTCTCACCCGATGTCAGCTGGGATTGGCGCCAGCTTCCCCCCGCGACCCTGAACACGATCAAGCAGCAGCAGAAGACGAATAATTGTAGGTATGTTTATAGATTTATAAGCGTTTATTTGGACCTCATATATTGTGTAGCTGCTTTGTGACGATGTCCATTGTTAAAAGCACTATAGATATAAAATTGAATTGAATTAATATGACTAGTGTAATATTACACTAATATTCAAATACCATCCCAGGCTGTGTTTCAAAAAAGCATTTTAAAGTTATTTAAGGAACGCACAGTTTTGTGTGCTGTTGTAGGGAAATAATCAATAATGGAACAGTTTGCTAATATTTCACCAATATCTTTGAATGATTTTTTTTTATTGTCAGAAATCTTCTGTTCTGAAATGCTGTAATGGCCTACAGCAATGAGATTTACACTTCTAAAATATAACCTAGTAGTGATGGTGATGTACTGAATCAGTCTATGCATTGACTCTGTCTACTAATGTTTTCTTGAATTCCTGCTCGGCTAGTTAAAAAAACAGAAATAAATGAAAACATTAATTTATTAGCACATAGATGATTGAATTAAAACTTAATAAACACTGGCAATACGCCTTTTCTCATAGACCAGTCCCGGACTAATCCAAAGAATCGATTCACTTGAGTCGAGTCACTCCAAAGAGTCGTTTGGCGCCAGCTCGCTTAACTGCGCATGCGCATTCCTTTAGCCTCGCGCCAGTGGTGTGCATCGTCCGCTTCACTGCGCATGCGCCCTAATCCTGCTTCTCCCTGGTGCTGTTAGCCGTTAGCAGCCGCTATGCCGACTGTCAGCGTTAAACGGGACCTTCTGTTCCATGCTCTGGGAAGGACATACAGTAAGTTTGTTTTAATCTTCATGAATGTCAAGGTGCCTGACACATTGGTCAAGTAAAATGTATTTTTGGGGGGAATTAAATAAAACGAGTCGGCCGCCGTTGAATGGGCAAGTGCTAGCCTAGCTGACTAGCTATCCTGTACACATTTTTGACTTGACAAGAGTCTTGTGTTGAGCTAAAAGTGTAATATTAATGTACATAATGAGTACATTTCTGGTTACTCCAAGGCTGGATTTAGGGCCTGAAATATGAAATTAAAAACCTTTATCTGGTGTGTGTTGCGGCGGTTACATCAGACAGGTTTGTGTCACCGGGGAACTCGACTGGGTGGTGACGTCATCAAAAAGCGCCAAGTACAGGCATGGGCTCAGCATACTGTCATTTCTCTGGTTATTATTACAATGACTTGTTGGCATGTTTTATCATTTATTATTATTATTATTATTATTATTATTATTATTATTATTATTATTGATAGCAAGGCAGCTCTGAGTGGCGAGGAAAAGGTTTTTCTTTTCTGATGAAGCCAAAGCTGTAGCTGGAATGAATCTGATAAAGTTCCAGTTGTGGTACAATTACAGTGATCTGCCTATTGCTGGGGCCACAGTCCGGCGCCCCCGCAAAAGGCGAAATCCGCAGAGTTGCGCCGTCACATTTATTTTATTATTTATATATATATATATTAAGGTTTTAGAAACCATTCCCACTCTCTTATTAACCTTTTCCACACTCTTATAAACACGTCCTATGCTCTTAAACACTTTCTACACTCTAAAACCTACATAATTTTAACAACATATAAAATTCTACATGCGTATTTACTGCCGGTGAGGTCACTTCCTGTTTACATCCGCCCTCTCAATCCTAGCGCTCCCTCAGGATCACCTGACTTTTCCGCCTGATTTTATTATTTATATATATTTTAAGGATTTATAAACCTTTTCCACACTCTTATAAACACGTCCTTTGCTCTTAAGCACTTTCTACACTACACCTAAACCTATATAATTTTAACAACATATAAAACTCTACATGTGTACTTACTGCCGGTGAGGTCACTTCCTGTTTACATCCTGTTTACTAGCTCAAGCGGAAATGGCGTACACCGCCACTGTGTATTCATCCGCTGATGAAATACAGTGCATACTGTTTTATTTTGATTTAAATGTTCTTTTAATGTTTGAATTAACCTTTTAAAAAAAAATTGGTTTATATTCCAGAATAACGCGAAATCCAAAAAATTCCACGAATCAAAATGTGAAAATCCACGATGCACTGAACCCATGATAGGTGAACTGAGATATTGCGGGGGGTTCACTATAATGGCAAAATGAACACCCAGTGAACATATCTTTTCACCAGGGGCCATGATAATGAATTAGTGAATGTATGATTAGCTATGATTTCGCTCTAGATGGGAGTGGTGCTTTGAGACTTCTGACGCGTCGCGTACGCATGTACATAGCAGGATATTGGATTTTATCAAAACAAGCAGGAGTTGCAGCCCAAAAATGCTTTTTTTTTTTTTTTTTTTTTTAAATCAATTCATTTGTCAATTACTTTTCCTTGATTTCAATAATTTGATTAGTGTTATTTTTTTTAAATATACTATATAAAAGCCATTTATTTAAAATATTTACTTGCAGCAGTTTAATTAGCACTACCTCAGAACCTAGGCTTTATTAAATAGCCGGTAACAAATTCCAACGCTAATGACATTTATCAGGTAATGTCCAGACTCCAGATGCACATAACCCTAACCTGAATAAGGCACTTACTCCAGATCAATGAATGAATGAACACAGACTTTATCTCCACTACACTGAAATTGATGCGCTGAATATATTCACTCACTTTCATTAAGTGCTTTATCCCTGTCAGGGTTGTAGTGGATCAGGAGCCTATTCGGAAAACACTGGTGTGAAAGGCAGGCATGGATGAGGCAGCAGACACATTGCACACACAGAATTACAAACACCCCTACAGGCTATTTATTTTAGCCAGACCACTTACTGACATGGGTAAAAGGAAAGGAAAAAAAAGTAAAGTGATACTAGTGATTATCACCTGTGAAACACACCACGGCACAGCATAGTGTGACCCGGTGAAATTACTTCTCTGCATTTGACCCATTCACCAGGTGAAGCAGGGGAAGGCCGAACAGCGCAGCGCCTGAGGAGCAGTGCTTGGGGATGGTATCTTGCTCAGGGTACCTCAGTGTACCTTGTCAGTCCTGGGCCTTGAACCTACAACCTTCTGATTGAAGGGAAGCCCTGAACACTAGGCTACCACTGCCCAAAGATGTGAACATTGTGACATAAATAAAAGGATCGATCCTAGTAAGGAACTGTAAGGTAACTATGATCTTGAGGAAGGTCAGTCGCTCTTATTCTGCTTCTGGGTCATCAAACAGCACTTGTAGCACCTTTCCCTCTAATGCCAGGGTCAGCTTCGTCACTTTCGAGTGTATCAAAATCACTTGTAAAATCTCGCTTCTGTCGTGTTCAGATGGGCTTTGCAGAGTTCCCAGAGGCCTCACTGGTGTTGCCCTTTGTCCACTACTGTACCTCCCTTTTTGCCTCTCGCTGTATCTACTAGATGGCTGGAAGCTTATTTGTTGCTGGGTCTGCTTGGTGTGACCTACCCAGGCACTGTGAGGATTTGTTTCTTATCTGTATGATGGCTAATTTGCATAAAGTTGAGAATCTCAACTCACATGTATCTTGTCACACTGTTGCTTTGGCACAGGTTCACGTCATTATCATGAATGACTGATGGAGGATGGAGTCAGTCCTAGGTGCAAGTGAGATTCTCACCCGACTGGTATAAACTAAACGCCTATAGTGCTTCAGACTAAGCTAAAGTTAAGCTAAAGGTCGAGCTTTGTGTCAATAATGGCCCACAGCCAAAGCTGTTCAAACCAGCGCGAGATTTTACTGCTGCACAAGCAACGTTATAGCCTGCATGATCTTCATACACTGTGGGCCAAATTTACTAAACAGGGCAAATTAGCATGAAAAGCAGAACTGATTGGAGTGGCCAGTTCTTTGGGTGGTTTACTACCAACGTGCAAGTGTATAAAATTTATGAACACAGACGCAGCCAGGTCATCTCAATAACAATCGCAATCTACCAAAAGCAGCTCAAATTAGCACAGGGTCGCTTGGGGGTAATGGTTATCCAAGAAGGTGGATGTTTCTCAGCTATAGTCAGGATGAATGTGGAATACTTGAGCAATTTCAGAAGATATTAACGTGTTACGTGTTTAAATCAAGCAATTTTGAATGTTTACATAAAAATGGTTACAATGTTTACCAAAAAAAACAGACATGGCCTGGATGTTAAGCTAAAGCCTCAGGAATCACACATCTGTGCTCTGGCTAGCGATATTTCTTAACATCCTTGACTCACACTGAGCCACGCTATCAGTGCTTTAATCTTATTTGATATCACTCAAGGATACCACATTCGTCAAGACTGTAGCTGAAGAAATTCCACCTTCCTGGACAACCATCAGCAACTATAGTAGAGCTTGAATTCCTATAGCTACTAGGAGCAAGGAATCCTCCATGTTGGAGAGGGGGCATCACAGTGCACTTTTATTGGTACAAGGCCTTCCAAAGCAAAAGCCAAAAGTAATCACAAGGGCATGACCGATTTACGTATCGGCTAAACGTTTAGAGTGCAACATTTAGATTTAACATCTAGATTTAAATTATCATCATTTAGTGTTAAGATTTACACATCAAGAACTAATGAGTAATCTTAACACTGTTTATTAACGAATTATCTCCAAATATATTAAAAATGTAAAATGTAAAACAAACAAAAACAAAATGTTACTGTTTCTACAAGCTGTACTCCATCAAGGGACATTTTCATGGTAAAATAAGAAGTTCAAACCTGTTTCTAGTGAATGGAAATTGTAACGTCTCCAAAGACATTCTATAAAATTGCACGTTTTCGACTCTTTGGCAACAGTTTGGGAAAGCTTACACACAGATATTATGGTCAGATGTCCACAAGCATTTGGCCATATAGCATGAAAGATCAGAACACCAAGATGGCCATATTATGTTTAACATCCCATGATCTTCTACTTCCTGAAGAGCAAAGACAATCCACTAGGAGGCAGAATTGTGTACAATGGGTTTTTCAGGAAAGTAGAAGGTTGATGATGACCTCCGAAATTTATATATAAAACATACGATTGACGTTATAAGGTTAATAAAGAAGTTAGGAAAATATGACACTACTCATGGCTAAGTTCCTGAGATATTGAGGTAGGTTAGAGTAAATTCGATTAGTTGTAGCAGAATTACTGTTTAAACGCCATTGCTATTAGTACATACATACAGTTGATCCTCACACCTATGGTCACCGCATTAACGGATATCAGATGCAATGGACAAAATCCGTGTGTCTGAATACATAATCCATTTGCCAGAATGTCCGGTATGAAAGTTTGAAAATCCCGGGTGTTGCGAACTGAGTTCAGTAGTTCAGCAATTGTCCACTAGGTGGCGGTGGTGTGCGTGCTACTAGTTGTTTACACGCGTCGGTTGAGCTGTGGTCGTTGTGAAGCTACACTGCTTTTTCAGCTATTGTTTCGTGTTTTTCACTGTTTTTCTGCCCAGTGCCATCATTATACCACCTAAAGATAAGTCTAGTGGTAAAAGAAAGCGCATCAATCTTAGTACTGGCCAGAAATTAGAGCTCATTAAGAAGTCTAGTGTTTCTGTCTCCCACGTTTTGAGGAGTATGGTGTGAACACATTTACAATTATTTACATTAGGATTTAATGTTCTTACCTATTTATGTTGGTCGTTATGCTGCTTGTCATGTGCACAGTACTTGGCTAGCACTTTGATGGCCCTTTAGTGGTGTTTTTCCTTGGATTTCCACTATTTTAACACCACCCCACACTAAAACACTTCATCATTGGACTATTCAAGTCAACAGACAACCTCTCCTCCCAATTAGTCCGTTAAAGCGAGGATCAACTGTACATAGAAAATGCAGATTGTTGTGTAGTGTTGAAGCTTCTGTGTAAGAACTCACATGAATAAGTATACTGGCCTTTAGCAATAGTGACCAAATCTTTGTTATAAGGGAAAAAGATTAAATGAACAATTTATCCCAAGCAGTGAAAACAAGTATGACCATTGATTGAGACTGGTTGTGGGTGGTCATAAAAGCAAAAAGCAGACTCAGCACCAAAGAATGTCAACATTAAATTTATTATTAATAATGGAAAGAAAAGCAACTGTGTCTAGAGAAGGCCACCCACCAAAAGTTAGAAGTAACCAGGAGGCCAAGGCTAATTCTGTAGGATCTGGAGATCTACATCTCAGGTGAGTACATCCCAGATCTCAGAAGTACAAACCATAGACACCATATAATCCGGTGTGCTGGTTTCCTCCCAAAGATTATAACACAGTCTCCTGCTTAATCCTTTATAGGGCACTAGTTGAAATACTTGGAAATTCAACATTTTAATGCTGGAGTGTTATTGGAGGATATTAAAAGATTTACATTACAAGACTTTTAAAAATGTTTTTTTTTTTTCTTTATGTGTAATCCAAAATTGCATATAAAATATGAGAAAAACACAAATAAACATACCAAATATGATTCTTTGCCAGACAATGGGTTAATCCATTCACATTAGATCAACTGGATCTTCTATATTGCCCATAGGTGGGTGATTCTCACGAAATCCAGATTTAGAAGGTGTCCAATATCAGAATTTTTAAAATGCCCTTGAAGAAAATATTGTTTTTGTACATATAAGATTATGGTCTGAACCAAGTATAAACAATATTTTCAGAATATTTTTTAAACATTTCCTATATGTTTGTTTAATTTTTTTTTTAGATATAGCCCATAAAAAATATCATTACCACAACATAACATTACATTAAATATATGGTTAAAAATGAGTAATTTTGGCCATTGTTAAAGAAGACTCTCATTACTCGTGTTCAAAACTATGCATAACTCTGGAGAGATTCATTTTTCACATTTATTATTTTTTGTAATTTCCTTATTAACTCTCATTACTGATTCAAAATGTCACGTTTCGGTAATGAGAATTGAAAAGTCGTGTAGACACTACAACGAAAAAACTTTTACCGGTTTTCTGGAGAGATAAAAAATTAACTGCTTACCTGGTATTCATCTTGAGTGTTAGTCAATACTGTCTGCTCCAACAAAATTCCTTGCAAATGTTAGTTCCTTGAGGACTTAAACAGGGATTGAAAATTGTTGTGGAGAATGAGGAAATTGGTTTTGGACACATTTCTATCCCTTATTATTTTCACTACCTTTACCAATGATCACCAAATAACTCATCTTTCTTCACTGTAACTGTTTATAATATAACATGCACTAAAGTTTATTCTTTTTTATCTTTTTTATCTTTTTTAATTACTAATATTTCCATCTCATAGAGCCCAAGTCCAGTTATGGACAGGTTACGGTAATGAGAAATTTCCCCTTAAATGTGAAAAAAAAACATGAGCAAAATAGTAAATGAAGAGATGTTTGTAATGTTGTCCTTATTATTTTGATAGCATTAACATTTCTCATAAAAATGCTTCATGACACCTCATAAGTAGAATTTTGCAAGCTTGGGTTAGATATAGATTGGGTTAGATAATTATTTGTCATGACCAGTACTCCACACATTGTATATTGTGCTGTGGCATTATATAGACTACTCAAAACAGCCTGACGAAGGTGGGACCTTCAATTCATTATTGATGACATAATTACAGGAAAGCAACACAAACATAGATATGGAGCTTCACCTAAACGTGACCTACTTTCTCAACACTCACTTCAGCACTCTGGGATGTCGAAGTTGTGACAGGATGTGGGTTGAAACCATATTAAGAAAAACAATGAAATGTGAAAAATTACTTACATGTACAGTATGTATTCATACGCTTAACTGATTTGGGGCGAAAATATATTAAAACACCACAAATAACCAACGTTTGTACTTTGCTGAAAAGCGGTTGAGAATTCTGTCATTTTTAGCTTAAGTTGGACTTTTATAAATAATCTTACTGGCAGTTCTTTATATTCTTTGGTTTCTGTAGCAGCTATAGGTCATGGCTAAGTATGGTTCTGCAGTGGTGACAATCCAGAGGTGTAATGACTAAAGTGGCACGTCTGAGCCATTGACTCATTGTGGATATGTATATTTGTGTGTGCTGATGAGCAGAACAATCCTGGGGCCAAGCAGTGTTGCATGTATGCTGGAAAAAAAACCAAGGTTATTTGTTTTGCAAAACATTGTGCATTACTGTCTGATTACTGTGCCGAAAACCAAAAACTTCACTGCGGTCTTACCCAGAGTCTGTGGAGTGGTGGCAAAATCCAGAAGCTACTTGGGGAACCCCATAATATGGGCATAAAGCTGATTTGCCTTATCTAATGGTCCATCAAGCACCTATTTTCCAGTGCAGACCCATGCTAACATGTGCCACCACTTGCCAAGATTTCATATTGTATCTCTCTTTAGTATATCAAAACGGTAGACATGGACTGTTGTTGAGTCCTACTGGTGAGTAAAGTGAAAGGTGAAAAGTGCAGTGGAAAAAAAAGTCCACGGATTGCTGATCATAAAGACATTTTTTTTTATTATTTACTAGCTCATTCCCCACTGGCTTCGCTCACTGAGTGCCAGGGAAAAAATTAAAATGCAGTATTTACAAAATACGTTTTTCAACAAATAGTGGTCATACGTCATTTCCGTTTCAAACGTGAAAAGAATTTTGGATATTTCGATCAAAGTTTTCTTAAATAATTTCTTACCAAACAGGTGTTTACTTATCAATATCAGTAATGATAATAACAATTCCTAAAGACGATATAAAAATGGCGTCCACAAACGAAGGGATTAGTTCCCGGTACCTACACCATTTTCATATAAGATGTAAGCTCTAGGGATGCTGTTTCCGGTCATACGCACATATAATATATTCTGTGGTCGTACGTCATTTCCGTTTCAAACGCGAAAAGAATTTTTAAAATTATTATTATTTATTTTTTCAGCCTGTTGATGGATATGCAAAACTTTAAAAAGCCTGTCGGATCAAATAAACATGATTACGTTCTCATTAATGCCTGTTTCTGTCTTTAGCTTTAGCTAAGTTTTTAATAAAATAAATAATAATTATAACTTGACAAAGCTCAAGGTCTCAAGTGAGGTTTGGGGCAATGATTTTCTAATTTTGCTACTGGTGGAAAGCATCTATCCATCCATCCATCCATCAGTTGCTTATCTGTCAGGCTCATGGGGAAACTGGAACCAATCATCGCTGTCTTCGGGAGACAGGCAGGGTACGGTACACCCTGGACACATCATCAATCTATTGCAAAGCTAACACAGAGACAAATAACACTGTTCACACTCACATTCACACCAGTGGGTAATATCGAGTCGTCAGTTACCCTAATCTGCATGTCTTTAGAGCGTGGGAGGAAACCAGAACGGTCTAGAAACCACAACCCCCTATTCTCAAAGATATTTTGCTTATAAATAATGTCAACTGGAATCTAATGAGAATTTTAATAAAAGTGATTTCTGTATGTTTGTAAAATAAATCTATATTGAGGTGGGCATGACATTTAAATGATTTTATGCATTGACTGTTTAGTTGTTCACAAATCAAACATCAGCCATTTTTTAACTACAAAAATAGACTGGGAAGTCTAAAACTGGAAAGGTTAGCAAGATTAAATAAGGTTTAAATTAAGGTTTCATGTAATTAATGTCTAATTTAAAGGGTCTGACAGTCGGAGAGGCTGAGACCGAAAAGGATTAACAAGCAAGCTGCATGAGTGAATCTGATTAGCATTTCCTGTAGGACCTTCATTTCAGTATCTTTGGTTGATCCGGACCTGTTGGATAGCATTGAAGTCATATTAGATTCATATGTAATACAGACTATGAATTAACAGGTATACTGTATGTCAGCTTGACCAAATATTCAAGATCATTTTCCATCATTATGACATTTTTATTGTATTTTTATTTATTTATTTTTACTCTTTTTTTTTTTTATTTTATTCATTAGTATGTGTTCACACCCATTGAAATCGCTCAACTGTAACCAACCCTAGAATTACCACAATTTGATAAACAAATAAGGTGTCTGGGAATTCCTGAGCATCCATTAATGGTACCGTCTCCTCCTATTGCATACTATATAAATAATCCGGCATGACGGTAAAATCCGGAAGATAGTCGCATGATTTGTGTTCTGTGTTTGGCGTTAACAAAACGAAAAGAAAATTATATAGTACCAAAATGGATGCCTTCATTGGAAGTTGGAAAGTCGACAAAACTGAAAATTTCAGTGAATACCTGAGAGCACTTGGTAAGGGGATTTAAAATCAAATTCTTACACCTGATTTTTTTTTTCTTTCCTCTTTTGCAAAAGTACTTTCATACAAACCTACTTCTTGCTTTCCCAGGAGTCGACGAAGAAAAGATCAACGTTGCCCAAATAATTAAACCCACTGTAACCTTTTACAAAGACGACGACTATATAGTTGTTAAAACAGAGACCAGCATTCATACTGGAGAAATCTGGTACAGACTGGGTGAAGAGTACTATGAGAAAACCAGGGATGGCAGAGATTGTCAGGTAAAAATCTAAAATGAATTTCCATATTGGTAGCTGTGAGATAATTATCTGGGACATTTTGCATTTCTTATTCGTTGTAGTAAGCCTAGGAGCTTTAAATAATTAAACTTCGAGAAATAAGTGCACCTTGGATAAGTATTCTCTCTCCCTTGGTCTTTTCCACGATTTCTGGTGTTACAACCTGGAATTGATATGCACATGTTTGGGATTATGTGTCATGACTTTTCACAAAACACCCCGTAATACTGAAGTTAAGGGAAAATCAGTATAGTGGGCCGAATTATTTCCAGAAAAGATATTTAAATGTTCTGACGGCAAAGGTATTTCCCTTTGAATCCCAAAGAGCTATAAAAACAAGTCTGAGCACCAATTAGGGTTTTGATTATTTAAAAAATTAATAATCAGGTTTGCTTAGAGGAGCTTGTCCAGCAAAAGTCCTTGACCAACCAAGGAGGACATTAATTACAGCAAGGGGTGCAGATTAGCGCCATAATCTCCACGAAGTCCCTTTCAGTTCCGAGCTGTAACACTGTAAAATGTGTAAAAGTGTAAGGCAGATCTGTGTGTTACATCTCGCCATAAGATGAACACAAGCCTAACTATTTTGTAGAATCTCGTAACCCTGGAAGGAAGCAAACTTGTACAGGTGCAGAAGTGGGATGGTAATGAAACCACACTGGTGCGTGAGATCAAGGGTGACAACATGGTCATGGTAAGGAGCACGTGTTCGAGTCACATTTGGCTGACAGACTAATAGACTGTTGAAGAGCATGCAGTAATATATTGTTCTTTGCATTTTGTAGACGCTGACCTTCGGGAGCGCTGTAGCCACCGTCACCTATCAGAAGGTATAAATGATGGACCACTTGCCAGTCTAGAAACATATTTTTTATGCGAATAGACAAATGGACTTAAAATGAGATGGCGTCCAAATATAGAGATGAGAGGAGTTATTGGTACAATTATAGTTAATTGTATTCCATCAGAGGTCAAGCATAAAATAAATGCCAAATCACATTGTTACAGTGTGTGGCTGCTTCTGTGTAATGACAAATGACTATAATTGATTCTGTCCATTTCACAACTCTTTATTAAAGCACAATATTGTGTTTCATCTGTTCCTTTGTTTTATTGCTTATGCTCGCTATTGCTATGCTCGATATTGTCCACTATAGTCCTTTCAGTTTCTCTATATCTATCTATCTATCTATCTATCTATCTATCTATCTATCTATCTATCTATCTATCTATATAGAGATCCGTGTGTGTGTGTGT
>JAQLOM010165339.1:0-11827 GCA_030068315.1 Chrysichthys thysi
TGTGTGTGTGTGTGTGTGTGTGTGTGTGTGTGTGTGTGTGTGTGTGTGTGTGTGTGTGTGTGTGTGTGTTTAAGAATATAAAGAAATTCTAAATATTATCTTTAGAGGAGTCAAAGGATCCCTGAAGCACCTTCAACTTTGTTAGACTTTATAATAGGAAACTCAGAGCTGTTATTCTCTCCAGGGAAAGCATGACCAAATATGAAATGCAAGCATAGTGGTAATTTTTAATCCAGAAGTAAACATGGATTCAGTCATATATTCAATGACCACTTATAAAAGGTGCAAAACACCTCTTTTCTTAAGCTTTTTATTGTTATTTGTACTAAATTAATTGTTAACATGCTGATACATTAAGTGAGTTTTCACAGACCACTGCAAGTAAATGATGCACACTGGACTTTTTCTTTCAGCTATACAGCTAATGGCCAGAGGAAACGGGGTGGGGGGTTGGGGGGGCAGAGACTGGCCAGTTCCTGTCAAGCTAACGTGATTAGCACCTTCATCCACACAGCCAAGCTGCTTTTAATGAGACATGCAGACAGAGAGATGTCAGGCCTGTGGGTGGCCCTTTCACTTAAAATTGAAATGGCTCGACATGTACAGGGTGACAGGGGATGGTGGGAAAGTTAACAGTGGAGGGGGCAGATGACATTGAAGAGAGATGGAGGGGGAGGGAGTCACTGTCAGAAAAATGCTTTGACTGACAGGTAAAGGAAGGTGATAAGAGGCCAATAAGTCACAGACCTGGAAGGCTTAAGGTCCAGTTAGTCATGTATGGTCAGCCATGTTATTTAGCTTTCTTAGTCTTTGGTAAATATGAGCACATAATGAAGTCATACAGAATAATATTTCTGGAAAATTACAAACAAATTATATGCAAAATGGTCAATGGCATTTGTGTAAGATTAATGCATCAAACTAATGAACCTTTCTGACCTAAATGGTATCTCACCTCAACTGCCCACTTTATCTCACCAGCTCACCAATCTGCAATTAATACCAGATGGTATTTAAAACCATTACTTAAACCATTATTATGCTTACTTTGCAGCTAATTTGAGATTCAGCACTCAAAATATGACTTCCCAAGCCACTTGATTCTCCTGAAAAGGCATTGATTGTAATTGTCCTCAGCTTTGTGTGTATTCCAGATGGAATGCATATCTGTAAAAACAAGCAAATGGTATGGTAAAACCACATATTCACACATCTAGGCTCAAGACATGCACTCAGTTTTTGATCACAAGTTGCAAACAAGACTGGCAACTCAGTTAGAATTAGAATTCAGATATAGAATAATAAAGCTAAAATAAATCTGCTGTCACTTTAAATTACTTCTGATATGAATAAAGTCCCAAAATACAAAACTTTAACCTACTTGTCAAAAGAAATGTATGGTAAAATGTGCACAATTATGAAAAACTAAAATTGAATATCTTTGTACAGTTGAAACCAGATATTTACATACGCTTCAGAAAAAAAAACCCCACAAAACGTTTTTCTCTTTACTGTCAAGCATTAAATCAGAGTAAACTTTTTCTGTTTTAGATCAATAAATATTGACATTTTTTTTTTTTTGCATTTAATAAAATGTCAGAATCGAGCGAGGGAGAATTTTTATGTATTTTATGTATTTAGGTGTATGTAAATATCTGGTTTCAACTGTATCTGTAATATAAATAGGGCTATAATGTTCTTTTGAGGGAATGCTAGAGGAAACCTTTTTAGAATATAAATAGTTTAATATAGCACTATGAGATAAAATGAGTAAATGTTGACCCTTGATGACATATGCAGTATAGAGTCAGCACTTCATGGCTGTGCTTATACAACAAGAAAACATCTATCGCCGAAAAAGGCTGATGTATACTTCTTGTATCTGGGTGACATGTAATTACACCTCAACTCCAAAAATTTCTCACTAGTAATCATGAAATTTAAAAAAATTCGGCCATGAAATGCAAGCAAGCCAATTGAAAATCAACATTTTCAATCATCATCTTCAACACCAAGTACCCAATTATTATAGCCAAAGCTAAACTCATAATACTGAGAATGGCTTTAAACATTCTTAAACAAGGTATTCTTCTGGAAATCAGCAGTGTGTGATTTGTGATCTGTTTAATTTGATTACATGCAGAGCAATTACTCTGTTAGTTAGTTTTACTGCAGTTGATAAACTACACATACATAAAAGCATGGTTGAGAGTATGCATAGTGTGGTCTCCACAAAAGTTTACTTTTTGCAAATTCCAGTGTATGTATGGTAAATTTTAAAGTTTATCAATGCAAACCACCTTACTGAATTTGCATTCATCTGATATAATTTGGTATTTTACATGAATAATATTGTTACTGTGTCAAATTATTGTTACTGTGTAACATATTGTTAATAATATGTTACTCTGGCCTGCCCAAGTGATTTAGCAACAACACTCAATAAATGCCATAATATCCTACCTGGGGAATTTCACCCTAACTAATACTGTGCATGTGTAAGTATTAGTTAGTGAGAGCACTTCCCATCATAGGGAGATTGTAAAGAAAGTCAGGGACATTTAGTAAGTCTTTTCATTGAATGGGCTTGAATAATAACCAGTCAAAAGCCACTTGTGCTTATACATTAAAAAGGGTCAAGCTTGTAAAAATTATATTGAAACACAGAGTTAAAAACTTCATTATATTGTAATACATAAATATAAATCAACAGGACATTGTCACATCCGCCCTGAACTTCATTTCCCATGAGCACCTGCACCAAAAGAACATGGCTGACCATCTCACATGTTCTGAGTCACCCGACTACTGATAGGGTGCCAGCGCGATCCATTAACCCTCCCAAGAACTCTATATATGCTCTCCCTATTTGCAAGCCTAACTGTGAAGCATTACTTGTCCAGTGTTCTATTGCCAAGCCTGTTGTTTCTTGTTATGGATATTTCTGTGTATGTACCCTGTTTAATTCCTGTTCTCTGTTTTTTCTGGATTTTGTCTGACACCTTGCTTGCTCTCTGTTATCTAACCTCGTCTGTTTTTTGCATCTCGCTTTTGGTATTCCTCTGATAACCAGTTCCCCCGATCGACTGACCTGATTCTGTTTTGACTATGCACTTGCCTCATGACTTTGTACTGTTGTTAGATCTGTTATTGAACACAATCATCTGTGAATGCATCCTGCCTCACCTGGTGTTCCTGACCCACATCAAAAGCAGCATACTTACAAACTCCAAATAAGTGGTATAAGATAGGAATCAGTGTCAAAGTCAACTTTATTGTCAAGAGTGAGATATGTACAGGTGCGGCCCGAATTACGATGGCCAACTTACGATATTTCAAAGTTATGATGATGATTGTGATACGCTAAAAATTGTAAATTATTTAGAAAATATTTAAAATTCGCAGGCAGGCATCGCTGGCAGGCCTGTGTAACAGCATATGACGTACGCGGGCGTTCAAATAATGCCTGGAAATGAAACACTCTCTCCCATAACTCAGAGTTAACTTGTCTATCGGTGTACTGTGCAGTGTGTTACCTCGGGTTTTTTTGTGATTATTAATGGAACAACTTCAGCGGCGGCGGTCCGTAGATGGAGCTCAGTATTTGTGTAGATGGATGTCGCAGCTGGACGGAGCTCAGAGACACAGTGGTGTGGCCCACATCATACAGGTGTGCGGCTCTATCTAGCAAACTCTCTCTTTTGACAGAAATGTGATTTAAATGAAATCTTGCTTAAATGTTAACTCGCTCCACAGCATAAAATATCAGTCTGTTACCAAAACAGAGCATATAAAAAGCCCGTAGCCCTATGGAGCCTGACAAAAAAACTCTACAAAATAAATATTAAAACAACTGAACTTCAGCTGATAACATAACTACATATTCTTTAATGCTAAAACAACACAACAGGACTACACAATCACTCAATTTACCATATTAAAACTGTACAATTGATTTTCAGCACGAGCAGCATTAATCACGCCTTCTGTCTCAACCAGGAAGTAAACAAGGGGATAAAACACAGCAGTCTTTAATGCGACAGTACCCAGTAAAGACACAATTCCAAATTGCACTTTGTTCTTAAATGAGACTGTAGTCTGAACACAAATATTTTAACTAATCAAATAAAAGAACATTTAAGATGTTGGTGAAGTTTCAAACAAATAGGAAATACAATAAATTATAAAAATAATTTCAACCTGGTTACACAAGCTAGGCTAAGTGAAGATGAGATACCTAAAGTAGCCTAAGTGGTTCAAAACAGTTGTTCGACTTATGGTGGGTGTGTCTGAATACATCTCCATCATAACTTGAGGACTACCTGTATAGAACACACAGAGGATTGAAATTACATGTCTCTCTAACCCATGGTAAATGCGGTATTTAACATCAGGAGAAAACATACAAGGATTAAAGAATAAAACAAAATAAAATAAATTTTAAGCTTTAACCCTTTCGGCGCTGAAAAAAAATGTTACTTTGCCCCTAGTGCTGAATATTTTGTGCGTAAATTTGGGCCATGGCTTTGACTTTGCATCAGTAGAAACTATTCAGGGGGTGTTATTTTTACATAATGAGTGGAAGCTTGACGAGTGAATTCCAGCATAAGAACCTGTAACAGCTGACCCGTGAGTGTTGGGCGAAACCGCGATATGTGCAGCTGGACACGTAGTGTAGGGATGAGCGGTACCTTATCTTGGTGGAGATTCGTAGAGCAGTCTGTTGGAGCCTATGGGTAGCAGGAAGGCAAGGATTCTGGCTGGTGGGACCCAGGGTAAGAACAGCCGAGCAGGCAAGCGAGGAGGTAGAAGTGCGTGGAACGAGAGGGAGATAGTCCAGGAGGAGACGAAAGCAAACTTAGTTTTGAGACACGATGGGAATGCAAAACTACAGAAAAAAACTCGGGGATAAATGCAGGCAGGAGTCCGGGGAATAGTGAGGAAGTGAAACGGAATGATGAGGGATAGCCAGGTCAGAAGGAACGACACTGCGACACTACGGAAATAAAAGGACTGAAAAACCAAAGCACAAACTAAAGCCCCGGGGAAAGGTAGAAAAGAACAAACAATAAACTCACACATCTTGAAGTAGTTTGGGACCAGTAGCATGGGAAGTAGAGTAGGGACGTTGAACCATGAAACGACATGGGATAGACTATCTGTATTGTTTATATATTCGGTGACTTGGTATTGGTCCGTCGTCCCGGAAGTTAGTGTCAGCCATGTTGGCTGCTGGTGCTGCAGCGCCGCCTACCGTGGCAGGATCCCCCCTCAAAAGGCCAGCTCCTGACGGAGCCGCTGTCTCCTGCCTATGTGATGGGATAGGAGTTGCCGGTTGCCGCCACGAGACCCATATGTGGTGGTCACGTGGTGGGCTGTGGGTATTTAAGGGTGCATACCCGGATGTCAGGCATGTTGGCCTTTGTTGGGGAGGAACGGTCCTGGTAGTGCTGGGGGATGAAGCGTGCGAGATGGCGCACGGTTGTGGGGTGAGTAGAGTGGCTGGTATGACTGCGCAGCGCTCTCGGTTGGATTTTTATTTTGAGTGTGCATTTATTTGTGTTATAGTTCCGATTCGCAGTGGACGCCACGAGTGCTATGGTCAGGAGCCTCGTGACTGACAGCTAAATTCGGAAGTGTGTTTGGTGATCCGCTGATGCATCGGAAGTGATCCCCCCATGGTCTGTGGCCTCAGCGGTTGCTGTCTTGTCTTCCGCCTACATTGGCTTCGTGTGTTTATTTCTTTTGTTGTGGATGTGTAGAGTGTGTATGTTTTCCTTTTGCGTGTGTGTGTGTGCAAGCATGTACGGGAAAAGCTGTGTACAATTGTAATCAGTCCACTAGGAGATTATGTGGGCTTGCAGGTGTATGGGAAGATCTGTGTACAACTGTAATTAGCCCACTAGGAGATTACGTGGGCTTGTGTGTGTATGTAGGTGCGCGCGTATGTGAAGATCTGTGTATAAGTGTAACCAGTTTCCTGGAGATGTTATGGGCTTGAAGTTATGCTCACTCCAGTTGTATTAGATCTGCGCAAGTAAATATGCTATGTAGATGAACTAATGTTTGTTTATGGGTGAATGAGATGTAATTGTGTTTTGTGTCTTTTTTGTTTCCTTTTTCATGGGACAGGCGCCTATACTCCGGCGGTGCCGTTGACTTCCCCGGTGGTGGATCCCCCCCACTTTCCCCTCTGCGTAGAACACGCTGGTGACTTGAATGGTGTTTTGTGATTTGCTGTGCATTTATCGCTTTGTGTCTTCTTCTTTTCTTTTGGTTTCATTTCTTTATAATTGCTGTGTAGAGAGCCTGGTGTGTGTGTTGGGTTTGGAATAGTGTAGTGGCGGGTGTGACCGTCCGGGGTGGTTTAGGTGGGTGTGGGGTTAGCCTGTTCCAGTTAGTGTGTTTGTTGTCAATAAAAGTCCTCCCCTGTGGAATATGTTCCTGGTGCCCATGAATGAAATGAATCTGCGTTGCCTTAAATAGTTTCAGAAGTGGTTCCACGGTATTGTTAAACTAACTAGTTTTTGCTCTGGGCATAATCCCGGGGCTGGCGTAGTCGATATAGGCCTTTGGCCTCCCCTCTTTGAATATGGAGTGTGGGGACTTGAGTTAGCCTCCCTCCTTATTTGTCGGCTGGAGATTTAAAACTTCGTAGCGGCTGCCTGGCTACAATCTGGTGTAGTCGGCAGGATCCCATTCACTGGTGGGTGGAGGAGCATGTTCTTGGGGGTGTTTTGATTAAGTTGTTTTATGTTGTGTGTATGTAGTTTATGGACGGTTAGGCGGAGGACAGGATAGTATCCGTTTTTATTAGGACGAGGTTGGTGTTTTCCCCCTAGGTTGTAGGGCCTCTATACTTGGTGATAGAGGAAGAGTTACCGCAGTTGCGAGAGATAATTTCTCCGTTAAGGTCGACATCATTAGGACGGGTTGGTGTTTTCCCCCTAGACTGTAGGTCCTCTATACCTGGTGATGGAGGAAGAGTTACAGCAGTTGCGAGAGATGATTTCTCTGTTTAAGGTTGACCTTACTAGGAGGGGGGTTGGTGTTTTCCCCCTAGGCTGTAGGTCCTCTATACATGGTGATAGAGGAGGAGTTACCGCAGTGGCGAGAGATGATTTCTCTATTTAAGGTCGACATTATTAAGACGGGGGGTGGGTGTTTTCCCCCTAAGCTGTAGGTCCTCTATACCTGATGATGGAGGAACAGGTACAGCAGTTGTGAGAGATGATTTTTTTTAGTTTAAGATCTACGATGAGCGGTTGCGCCAGGAGCGGGCTGCTTTTTAAGTGCAGGCAAGTTTGGCCTTACCTCCATCAGTGTACCAGCCTTAGCTCCAAGTGCGGGGTTGGCGGAGTGTCCGCTAGTTCTTTTGGACCTCTTTACCACCTAGCACATCGGAGTTCTAGTCCCCAGGTAGTAAGCCAATCGGGGCATCCTACAGTAGGTCAGTGCCCTTAATTCCGATCATCCCCCTCTAAGTCTCCCCCATCTGTAATCGTGGGGTCGGCGATTTAAAAGGGGGGGTATATTGTGATGGGATAGGAGTTTCCGGTTGCCGCCACGAGACCCCTATGTGGTGGTCACGTGGTGGGCTGTGGGTATTTAAGGGCGCGTACCCGGATGTCAGGCATGTCGGCCTTTGTTGGGGAGGAACGGTCCTGGTAGTGCTGGGTGATGAAGCGTGCGAGATGGCGCACGGTTGTGGGGTGAGTAGAGTGGCTGGTATGACTGCGCAGCGCTCTCGGTTGGATTTTTATTTTGAGTGTGCATTTATTTGTGTTATAGCTTCGGTCCGTCAGTCTGTGCCGCGAGCAGTTGTGCTCAAGTGGGCGGCTGCCGGCTAGCTGGTGGTGTAGCTAGCCTACGGAGAAACTCAGTGATGGCAGGTAAGTGGCTGTAGAGTCTGGGGGTTTCTTTTGTGTTTGTTTTATGCTTAACACTTTTTCGTTTGTTTTATTTTGCTCCGATTCGCAGTGGACGGCCACGAGTGCTATGGTCAGGAGCCTTGTGACTGACAGCCAAACTAGGAAGTGTGTTTGGTGATCCGCTGATGCATCGGAAGTGATCCCCGATGGTCTGCGGCCTCAGCGGTTGCTGTATTGTCTTCCGCCTACATTGGCTTTGTGTGTTTATTTCTTTTGTTGTGGATGTGTAGAGTGTGTATGTTTTCCTTTTGCGTGTGTGTGTCTGCACGCGTGTGCGCGCGTGTACGGGAAAAGCTGCGTACAATTGTAATCAGTCCACTAGGAGATTACGTGGGCTTGTGTGTGTATGTAGGTGCACGCGTATGTGAAGATCTGTGTATAAGTGTAACCAGTTTCCTGGAGATGTTAGGGGCTGAAGTTATGCTCCAGTTTTATTAGATCTGCGCTAGTAAATATGCTATGTAGATGAACTAATGTTTGTTTATATGTGAAGGAGATGTAATTGTGTTTTGTGTCTTTTTTGTTTCCTTTGTCATGGGACAGGCTCCTATACTCCGGCGGTGCCGTCGACTTCCCGGGTGGTGGACCTCCCCCTCACTCTCCCCTCCGCGTAGAGCACACGGGTGACCCGGATGGTGTTTTCCTGATTTGCTGTGTATTTATTGCTTGGTGTCTCTTTCTTTTCTCCTTTTATTGATTACTGTGTAGGGAGCCGGAATGTGTAGGGTGGGTGGGGGAACTGTGTAGCAGTGGGTGTGACCGTCTGGGGTGGTTTATGTGTGCGTGGGGTAGCCTGTTCCAGTGTGTCATGTCTTGTTTTAAATAAAAGTCCTCCCCTGCGGAGCATGTTCCTTGTCCCCATGAAGAAATGAATCTGCGTTGCCTTGAGTGCAGAAATGGTCTCATGGTATTGTTAAAACAAACTAGTTTTTGGCCCGGGCACAATCCCGGGGCTGGTGTAGTCGACCTGGGCATTTCGCCTCCCCTCCTTGTTGGCTGGGATGAAATTTACAAGCTCGTAGCGGCCGCCTGGCTACACCTAGAATCGTAGAACTCCTGAATAAAGGACGGATCTAGAATGTCACGGCATGGGACCCATGAACATTCCTCTGGCCCATAGCCTGTCCAGTCCACCAAGAATTCCAGTCCTTGACCAAGGCGGCGAACGTCCAGCAATTTATTGACTGTGTAGGTTGGGAAGCCGTTGATATCTCTCGGAGGCGGGGGTACGGATGTGGAGGTTTGTAGCGGTGAGGAGTAGGCCTTACATCCACCCCAAGCTGTCTCCAGAACCCCCTCCAAAACCGGGCAATGAATTGAGGTCCACGGTCAGATAATTGGTCAACAGGAGGTCCGTAGAGTCTAAAGACCTCCCTCATGACTAGGTCTGCCATCTCCTGGGCGTTGGGGTATGTAGACAGGACTATGACCCGGGCGGCCTTGGAAAACCGGTCTACCACGACCATGATCACAGAGTTACTACCTGACCTAGGGAGGCCCAATATGAAATCCAGTGAGATGTGTGACCATGGCTGTCTAGGAATGGGTGGTGGGAGGACAAGCTCCTGAGGGCGGTGATTTTTAGGTTTCTGAGCGGTACATGTCGGGCAGGCACGGATGTAGGACCTGACGTCTTCCTGAATTGAGGGCCACCAGAAAAGCTTTTGCTGCAATTTCAAAGTGCGATGCCAGCCTGGATGTCCTGCCAGCTGGTGGTCATGGCCCCACTGGACCATGCGGGAGTGAAGAGATGCCAGGACGTAGGTGGTGCCAGCTGGGGTTTCATCCAGAGGAGTCTCGTTCTGGAGAGATTGTTGCACATCTGACATCAGGGTCCACCTGATCTGGCCCACGATACATTGGGTCTGAAGTACAGTTGATCGCTCAGTAGAGGTGTCCTCAGGAGAGTGGATATGGGAGGGGGCATCTGCTTAGCTGATCTTCGAGCCTGGGCGATATGAGAGGGTATAATTGAATCAGGTAAAGAATAGTGCCCACCGGGCCTGACGTGGGTTCAGATGTCGCGCCTCCTTGAGATACTCCAGGTTTTTGTGATCTGTCCAGAAGAGGAACTGGTGATCCATACCCTCCAACCAGTGTCGCAATTCTTCCAGGGCCAGTTTGATGGTGAGTAGTTCACGGTCGCCTAAGTTGTAGCATTGTTCCGCCGGGGTCAACTTCTGTGAGAAGAAGGCGCATGGGTGCAGAGACTGGTCGGGGCTGGATCATTGTGAAAGGACCGCTCCCACCCCGGTATTCAATTCGTCGAGATCTGGAGAGAAGATCAAAATGTCATCTAAGCAGACGAAGACACAGCGTCCTAGGAATTCGTGGAGTACGTCGTTTACGAGGGCCTGAAATGCTGCGGGACTATTACATAGGCTGAAGGCATGACCCAGTATTCATAGTGTCCATTGGGTGTGATAAACCTGGTTTTCCACTTGTCGCCCCTAGTGGAACCAAGTGATATGCATTGCGTAGGTCAAGTTTGGTAAATATCTGAGCTCCAGCTAGGCATCCGGTAGGCATCGCGCGGCACAATTCTGAGAGGAACCTCTGCCGAACACTCGCTTTATACTGCCAAGAAACTCTTTAGTCGTGTCCAGGTCGGAGTCATGTTGTTCCCATAGCAGTGTGGCCCAATCCAGGGCACGAATGTCAAGCCTAGTGATAATATAGTTGACCTTGGCCTCCTCGTTGGGGAATTGAGCTGCCTGGAGACTCATAATCAGGGAACACTGGGTGATAAAGCCCTGGGTTCTATCTGGATTTCCCAAAAATATAGGAGGTGGGGCTAGCATGGTGACACAGGTCTGTACGGGGCATGCCGCTAGCCGCCGAGGTGGAGGCAGGAGGAGAGCGCGTGAGTTGGGCATTGATTTGGCTCTTAAGTTGTCAAATATCCTGGGTTGAAAGAGTATATTGACTCTGTAGTTCCTTGAGCGTACACTGTTATTCCTGCATGGTGTTAGCTAGCTGGGTTATGGCCCTTTGCATATCCACAAGCGCTGCCACAGTTTCAACTGGCCGGTTCATGCTGTAACGGCTGAGCCGCAGGTGTTGGGCGAAAACCGCGATATGTGCAGCTGGACACATAGTAGGGATGACTGGTACCTTATCATGTTGGAGATTCGTAGAGCAGTCTGCTGGAGCCTATGGGTAGCAGGAAGGCAAGGATTCTGGCCAGCGGGACGCAGGGTGAGAATAGCCAAGCAGGTGAACGAGGAGGTGGAAGTGCGTGGAGCGAGAGGGAGATAGTCCAAGAAGAGATGAAAGCAAACTTAGTTTTGAGACATGACAGGAACGCGAAACTACAGAAAACAAACTCGGGGATAAATGCAAGCAGGAGTCCGGGGAATAGCGAAGAAGTGAAACGGAGTGACGAGGGATAGCGAGGTTGGAAGGAACACATGAAGTACGTGACACTGCAGAAATAAAAGGAATGAAAAACCAAAGCACAAACTAAAGCCCCAGGGAAAGGTAGAAAAGAACAAACAATAAACTCACACGTCTGAAAGTAGTTTGGCACCAGTAGCATGGGAAGCGAAGTAGGGACGCTGAACCATGAACTGGCGTGGGATAGACTATCTGTATTGTTTATATATCCGGTGACCTGGTAGTGTTCCGTTGACCCGGAAGTTAGTGTCAGCCATGCTGGCTGCCGGCGCTGCAGCGCTGCCTACCGTGACAGAACCTTATCCTGTCTGTTAAACATGGTGGTGGTATTATCATGGTGTGGGCCTGTTTTGCTGCATCTGGGCCAGGACGGCTTGCCATCATTGACAGAACAATGAATCCTGAATTATATCAGCAAGTATGAAAGGAAAATGTCAGAACATCTGTCCATGAACTGAATCTCAAGAGAAAGTGGGTCATGCAGCAAGACAACGATCCTA
>JAQLOM010165347.1:0-11826 GCA_030068315.1 Chrysichthys thysi
TGGAGAGAGAGAGAGTGTGTGTGTGTGTGTGGAGGGGTAGAGAGAGAGTGTGTGTGTGTGTGTGGATGGGTGGAGAGAGAGAGTGTGTGTGTGGAGGGGTGGAGAGAGAGAGTGTGTGTGTGTGTGTGGAGGGGTGGAGAGAGTGTGTGTGTGTGAGTATGTGGAGGGGAAGAAGAGAGAGGTGTGAGTGTGTGTGTGTGTGGGGGTGGGGGTAGCTTGGTTTTGCTGCACTGCAGTGCCTCCCATTTTCTCGTCCCCCCCTAAACCCGCCCTTTCCTCCTGGTGTAGACTCCAGCACGGGGTTCCCGTCCCAGCTCGTGGGCGGCTTGTTAATCAGACTACACGCTCCCCAGCAGCTCATCTCTTTTCTCTACTGTGACACAACAGCACCATGTTCAGCAGTATGCTATGGCATGTATGGGGATAACCTGGCCAATGCGCCACATGGTACATCCACAGACGCGCTCATGGGCATGACCTGTACATCAGCGTTGATCCTGAACCCAGTAAATAACTGCCTGATTAAATGGTCCCCCGTAACAGCAGTGCTGCATCAGCCTCCAAAGAGGCTTGCTTTGAATAAGGGTGCATTCCCAGCGCATTGTACGGGAACTAGTTTAAACTGGATCATTCCCTCCTTTTCCCTCCTGCTTCCCTCCCCCTCACCAACTCTCAGAAGAGAGAGAGGGAGCTTCTCTGGTGGTATGGTTGAGGTTAAGGAATCCCGCACGCCGGTGTCTGAACCTACACTGGTGTTTATATAGCAGATGAACAGATTTGTTTGCGCTACAGAAGAGCACGAGGAGCTCTCATCTCCTTTCTCAGCATCAGCACCCGCGGCGAGCTACGGGTGTGCCAGCGCGCATGCGCACACAGCACAAAGATGAGTCAGGATGATAAACTTGGACACTCAGAACTGCTGATCCTTAGTATTTCTATGCAAATGTGCATGTGCTCCACGTGTAGCGAGTGCACACTGTTTTGTTATGAGTCTGTCTGAGGTTCGTTATGCCTAGGTTCATATGTGACCTGTGTGATTTCTGGTGTTATTTAGGTGCCAATGGGTGAAATGTACCATTTTGCAATGTAAAGGCAGATAGGAAGTCTATTAATTCAACAAATGAGCAAATAATTATTGACTTTTTGTCTCCCCAGATTTTTTTTTCCCTTCACATTTCTTTGTCCTGCTTGGTTCCTCACTTCACCTTTGACCCCGATCTTGTGTAGTGGAAGGAAGCCGTGACCCCAAAGGCCACACCGAGCGATCAGAATTCCACAGCCTGCATTCCAGGTCGACACTGACAAAAAGCTGTTGATAGCACAGCCTCTATGATTTAAGAACAACCGCATTATATGTACCGGAAAATGTGGCTATAGATCAGAAGAGAGGTTTTGAGATGGTAGACAAAAGGTATAGAAAGATGTCTGGAAATGTGTTAATCATGTGGGTTCACTCTGACTGAAACTGTGGTGATGTGTTTACAATGTTTTTATAATATAATAAAGTAGGGCAATAGTGTTTATGTTCTCTTGCAGCACAAATTCATGATATTTCGAATACCCTTCGGTGCGTCTGGAGTTCACAGAAAAGCTCCTGCCATGTGTCTGGCCCTGAGGTCTCTGGGTTAAGCTTGAGAGATTGAGGTGGACTGATGCAAATTAACTTGTTGAAAGAATGTGGGCCTCCTGTGAATGAATGCTTGTGGGTGAGAGAAAGAGCACATGTGTACGCACCATGCATACGTGCCCTGTGGGTTTATTGAAACAAGCTCAGCATGAGGCCACATATTACATACACACACACACACACACACACACACACACACACACACACACACACACACACACACACACAGAGAATAACTAGGTTTATAGAAAACTCTCTCTCTCTCTTTCTCTCTCCCTCACTTTCACTGTCTCACTCTCTCAGTTTGAGAAGGGGCTGTCTTAGAAACATTATCAATGCTGCTCTCTGTAAATTCTCTCAATGTACTTTCTTCTGTGTTAATAATATTTTAACAAGAACTTTGGCTTGGGGAGGAACTTTTAAAAAGCTGCATTGTATCTGCAGTGTTCTGTAGCGTTTAGTAAGAACATTGTAATAACAGTGACCACTTATTATTTGGAATAAAACCATCTACATTTATAGTCTTTCGTTTCTACAAGAGCCGTTTTTACCAAATTTCCCAGAGGAACCTTATCTATCTGTCTATCTATCTATCTATCTATCTATCTATCTATCTATCTATCTATCTATCTATCTATCTATCTATCTATCTATCTAGTAAATTGAATGTTACTAATAAAGGTTATGCACAACACTATGAACAACAGTGAGATGAAACAAAAGATGTCATGGCTTTTAGTGCAAGTTTATTTTCTTGGCATTTTTATGCCAGCTTCATAGCCAAATTCATCACACATCATTGGATAGTGCTGCATGTGGTGTTACTGATTACCACTTTCTAAGTTAGGTTCAAGAATAAAAGAGATTCTTTATGAGGATCTGTTAGTAAAATGCATCATGCTTTTAAATAAAGTCGTTTTCATTGGTAGGATTAATTGGTTCTGTTTAGCTTTATCTGATGATTTCAGTCGTAAGCCCTAAGGCTGATGTTAGATTTAACGGCTACCTTTAGATTTACCTTATTGTTCAGGTAAAAAAATCACTAAAATGTATGCGTTTTTGAATGAATATGTTTATTTTTTCAGTCAACAAATCAATCATGACAAAAAAACACGGAAATCCATTAATATTGCACTCAGATATATTAAATGAGAAACTTTCTTATCTTCTTCTCATCATAGTCATAATAGTAATACCTAATAACAGTTAGCTGCATTGTATCTGCAGTGTCCTGTAGCGTTTAATAAGAACATTGTAATAACAGTGACCACTTATTATTTGGAACAAAACCATCTACGTTTATAGTCTTTCGTTTCTACAAGAGCCGTTTCTGAACACCCTATAGTGTTTTTAAAATTTGTGGTTAAATTAAAATTGGTATAAGTGAACCTTTTTGACTATTTTATTACTGCGTGGAAAAAAAATCTAGGCTAACTTGGTAACTTGTGTGAGAAAGTTCTCAGGGGAAAATTTTGCTGCTCACTGCAGTCTTTTCTTTGTCTCACTGGAAATAAATCATCTCTTAATTTGGAGATGACTGAATTCTGACTCTGTTTTTTTCCATAAACACCATAGGAGACATAAGAAGCAAAAGAACAAATCAATCTAAGAAAAATGATCCTGTCCAGTTTGAGAATAACAGGAGAAACACAAGAAATGCAGGAGTTTTTTTGTTTGTTTTTTTGTTTGTTTGTTTGTTTGTTTGTTTGTTTGTTTGCGCTGCTCTTATATGCCTATTAAACCTTGAATTTGATCACGAGGATAAATTTCTGATTTCTGCAGGCTCATTTATAAGCCACTTTTAGGTCTTACTTTTATCTCAAGACCTGACTATTTCAGACACATAAAGATCAGTGCAGTGTCAGGGAAAAAAAGAGCATTTTAAGACAGGGATCAGACTGAGACCATCGGAAGGCTGTTTCTCATGGGCTAAATTTAATAAATGTGAGGAAAAAACTCATATTAATGTTAAACTGAACCCACTTATGTCAAGGAGAAATGAGCCGGACAAAGAAGAGATCTTATTTTGAATGTTCCTTTCCTCTGAGTCGGTGTTGTATTTGATTCAGAGTCCAGATTTGACACACAAAGCCAGGTTTCTCTGCATCAGAATGGCTTCGAAGCTCAAAACCTTTCTCTTGTTTTACAGAAAATGATTCATGCTTGCGTCGTCTTGATTACTGAACTCACTAGACATTGGAGTCATTTCATTCGTGTCATACTGCAGTGCAGAAAGCTGCTGCCAGGCTGTTCAAAAGCACAAATATCTCTATAATAAGCACATTACCCCAGACCTCCTTTTACTTTACTGGCTCCTGGTTCATTTATTAGAGGTAAGTGCTCTTGTTTGTTTTTAAGCACTTAATGGGCTCTCACCTCTTTATAGAGTTGAGTTACTATCACCTTTCACTGATCACAAAACATGTTGACTGTTTCAGGGTCACAATTAAAAACTCAGAGATTGGACATTTGTCATCTGCAGCCCTGGAGTCTGGAACCCTTTAGTCTTCCTTCCTTCACTTCAGGATTCAGTTCACAGCTTCAAATTTACTTTAAACAGTCAGGTATTTGAGGAGGATCGATCGGTGATAGGCTGAGACATTCCTCGTTGTTACATCTGAAACATAATTATTCATTTGTGCTGCTGTTTGTTTGACTGGCTGTTTAGTGTGCTCTGATTATGTGAATTGTTTTAAATTTGTCTGAATACAAAGAAATAGGTATTTGATAGGTCACGTCTTCTTCACCTGTAATGAAACATTCAAAAAATCATTTGTATAAAACCCTTAGTACGAATACTAATGACAAGTTATTTCTGATCTTTAACCCAGAGTGACTCATCGTGTCATGATTCATCCCAGTTGTGTACTTGAGCTTTCTAATAATGAGAAATTGGGATTATGCAGATTTGAGAAAGCTAGAGGAAAGCTGCTTAAATATTATAATAGTGCAAAATTAAATAACGTGGAATATTATTTCTATTGAAATGTCTGATATGTTTAGTGATTCTAGTGATAGTGTTTAGGCTGGTGCTGTGCTTTTATTATTCCTGTGAGAAGTTAGCTGCTCTGTGTTCACAGCGGGACAGTGCCAGCACAGCTACAATGGTGGAGATCAAATGTAAACAGCTCAACATCTCAAACATCAATGAGAAGAGTTTAAATTTGCTGGTTGCTCATGGAGACAAAGCAAAGAGGAGCTTCTTTTCTGTTTCAGCTCCATTCAATGTGGCATTGAAGCGAAACCAACTGCAGTAGAAGTAGCAGTAGCAGTTGTAGTAATGTAGTAATGTAAGTGACAAACACTGGTCTCTCAGTTCCAGCAGAGATCCTACTCTGCTAGTTAGCGATCTATGAGATGACAAGCATGATGGTGCTGACAGCAGTGCACGCATGAAAGTTGAAGTTGTGGAAGCCAGTCTGTTTGAGCAGAGTGTTCAGATGAGGAGGTGAGCAAGCTGGACAGACTGAAGCACTCTCTTTAGGCAGAGATTAAGCAAGGGCTTATGTTACGTTTGATCCAAAGTTGCAAATTGTAATTTCATGTCTACAAATAGTAAAACCCACCAAAAATCTCCAATCAACTTGCAATTTCAAGTCATCATTCACTTCCAGGTCCTTTCCTGTTTCCAGAGTGATGTCAAATCAACATGGCCGCTCATGCTGTGAAAAGTGTAAAGTGCCTGCCTTTTTTTAAAAAGTTGTTTATAGCAGTATTGGCTTTAGATCAGTTAATATACAGACACAGCACTTGGTTAAATCATTGACAATACTAGTTGCTGTTTTGAGTAAGTAATCATTACCATTAGATTTATTGCTACCTTTAGCCAACTAGCTTGTTGCCAACACTACTCTAAAGTCTGCCTGCTAGCTGTTTGCTACACTACTTGCTACACTAAATACTGAATGAATGTTTAACTTTTACAATATGAGTAATTGTACCAACAGTCACTGAGGCATAACTATAACTGTAAAAGTGCAGTAAATGGAGGTTTTTAGGAGCTTTGGGTGCTAAAACAAAGCAAATAAAAGAGCTTTTCCTACTTTGCACATAAAACATGTTGTGGTGGAAAACTGAGGTTATTACAACTTGAAAAGTAGTTACAAGATACCACAGACGTAGCATGAATCCCACTAGCATCACTCTGAGTGGGCTGTTAAGCAGTACTGTGGGTAATGTAGGAAACCATTGCAGGACATGGTCTAAGAATAAACCATGTAGCAGAAAGAAGCTTGATTCAAACATCTCAGCTCAAAATGCAATCCTAGAATTAATCTTTTTTAGAATCAAAAGTCGGGCGGCACGGTGGCTGGGTGGTTAGCACTGTCGCCTCACATCGAGAAGGTCCTGGGTTCGAGCCCCGGATTCGGCACAGGTGCCTTTCTGTGCGGAGTTCACGTGGGTTTCCTCCGGGTACTCAGGTTTCCTCCCACAGTCCAAAGACATGCACAGTGAGGATTAGGCTAACTGGTGACTCTAAATTGCCCATAGGTGTGAATGTGAGTGTGAATGGTTGTCACCTGTGGTGAACAACCATGTCAGCTGGGATTGGTGCCAGCTCCCCCCCCTGCGACCCTGAACAGGATTAAGTGGCAGAAGACGAATCCACAATCAAAAGTCACATAGTGATTCTAAATATTGCACGTGTTTAGGGTTGGCTTTTCCTTCTTTGTTGCATTAACATGTTGTGCTAGGTTGTATCAAGCAGCTGAAGGTCAGTGGCTTCTGTTATCTACGAAGGATGTTGATGGCAACACATCTGGTAGAGAGGGAAACATCAAAGGCGTGGGAGAGAAAAGTTCAAAGACTTGTTTCAGTTTAACCCTGGAGGAAAAGTCCCAAATCTCTTTGGGAGCGGAAGTAGGTGAGAAGAAAAGACAGAATATGAAAACGTCCAAAGGTAATCTGTTACATGCTATTGCTTATTTATAATCCTTTAATCATAATGGTGACACACAGCTGGGCTGGAGTAGTGGTAGTCTTCAAGTCAGTCGCCAGGCCAACAAAATTTCATTCAGAGTCATTTGTATAGTGCTTTCAATAACAGACAGTGTACCCTTCCAGGTACACATCAGCAGGTCTTATGTAAAAAATAAATAAATAAATAAATAAATAAATAAATAAATCTGTCCAAGTGAGAATGCTCACTGCCAGACCTGGCCATAAACCACATTCATGGGTTCAAGCTAATATGTTCAAGCAATATCCTTTATGTTTAGGTTAAAAAAAACAAAAAACTTTCCTTTATGCCTTGCTAAAAACGAATTGGTTAAACTCTCTCTGAATGCTGTAGAAGTTACTGATCTACTCCAGAAGTCGACTATTTTGTTGTCTGGGGGTCAGTTTCTTAGTTTCTGAATGACATCATGCATTCCACGATACTGTTTTGTATGTGTGTGTGTTTTCTTTTGACCATGTAGAGGTCGCAGGGTTAAAGTTGACCTCTCACAGTGTTCCTTCAGGCTTTACATCCCAACCCCCAGCTACATGTGAACTTGTATCTCTGTTCCTACTGAGCCATGATTTATGTGTATCCTTCTGTTGGGGAAGTTTTGACCTTGTTTTCGTCCATTTTCCACTCACTGACATTGGATTTTGCCCATAAGCATGACGCTAACACAACTTACACAGAGCCTCTGCATTCCAGTGCTCATGCAACATCATGTCTGGAGAAACACCTCAACTGCCCTCTTTGGTGTACACAAGACACCCACAATGGGCTAGTGCTGCTCTGAGTGACAGGAGAGGAACTCCATTCTTCCCACCCACAGAACATGACCAATTATTCTCTCTCTCTCTCTCTCTCTCTCTCTCTCTCTCTCTCTCTCTCTCTCTCTCTGGGTGTCGTTAACATTCCAGCGCTTTTCCCATTGATATCCCAGCATTCCAAAACGTGTCCCCCTTTCCCACAAACAATGTTCTAGGTCTGGTGCTGGGACTTGCAACATTTTCACTAGCCTGAGGGGAAAATCACACATCGCAGTTTCCTAATGCATGTAGTGTTTGAGTTGTGGCTTTGAAAACACTTTTTCCCAATTGTAATCCTTTAGTATCTATATACAGCTCTGAAATAGTGTTGGGGATGCATCACTATAAGGTTTTTTTTATACTGATACCAAAGTGAGGAAACTACTCAGTATTAATCGATCAGAGACGTCACAGAGCACACAGGTCACAGGTTTGCCTGTGCAAGTGGCCATGTATGCTCATGTAGTTGGGGCTGCTAGGTTTGTTCTTTATATTCTCAGCTAATGTTGTTAATGATGTTCATTGCTAGCTACATTAAGTAGCTTATGTAAAGTATGGCTTTAATGGCAGGCAGAATTCCCATTTTGGAAAGGTGCCAAGGAATCTCTTGTTGTAAATAACAAATAATGGCTGATCATCAAAAACAGCACACTAGGAAAGAACTGCCCTTTTCATTCACTTAGCACTGTCTATAGACATTTCTCATCCAGAAGTCGTTACTGCCATTTGGTTGCTTCTAGCAATGAACTCCTAGTTTTGAGATTTATCTTTAAGATCATACGGTGTTGGAATGAATTACAACTTGGAGAAAGGAAGTGTGCAATTCTCAGTGCTTGCACTACTTAAGTGTTGTCTCTCCCACATGTGTCAATTTCAGTCATGTCACTGCTCTGCACTTGTGAATCCATGGTGTGCTTGCAAATCATAACACCTTGATTTCATTTTTAATAACCACACTCACTAATTTTATCAAGTTACTTGTGTTGCAGAACGGTGTCTGAAGTTCCGAATCTTGATATTCTCACAGGTGAATAATTTAATCATTAATGAAATGAAAGAAATATGTCCAGATCAGGGTGGCACAATGGTGCAGCAGTTAGCACTGTTACCTCACACAAGAAGGTTCTGGCTTCTTACCTGCCAGCCGACTGGGGCCTTTCTGTGTGGAGTTTGCATGTTCTCTCTGTGCCCGCATGGGTTTCCTCTGGGCGCTCCGGTTTCCTCCCACAGTCCAAAGATTAGGTCAACTGGCTACTCTACATTGCCCATAGGTGTGAATGTGCGTGTGAATTGTTGTTCGTCTCTGTGTTAGCCCTGTGATAGATCAGCGACCTGTCCAGCGTGTACCCTGCATCTCACCCGAAAGACAGCTGGGATTGGCTCCAGCTTCCCTGTGACCGTTACTGGATAAGTGGTATAGACAGTGGGCAGTTGGATAGATGTCCAAATCACTATCATGTCCTCCCATGTGTTTATTGCCGAGGCAACGTACACTAGTTTTATGTCACATAATATAGGTATATATTCTGACAGTGAAGCTGCTTGAAGAAAGTTAGAAGTTAGCATTAGTTGTGTTAGCTTCTATTTAGTTCATTGTGTCAAAAGAAATGGTTGGGTGCTTCTCAGACTATTAATTCCTGCTACAGTATGTAATATCTGTCTTTTTTCCCCCAGCATTAATATTTAAACCTGAACATTCTTATGTTTGTTTTAACTGCGGTTGTATTTTAATCTGGCTTGCCTAGAGGACATCCCCAAGCCCTCACTGTCAACGTTTATCGGTTTCAGATCAGCAGTGTTTCAGTACTGAAACTAAACTGTCTATGCAGATTGAGCCAACAGTGGAAACACACAGGAAGTCTGAAGGTTAGGGAGCATGGTTTATATTAACTGTGTCACCTCATAATATGGATTACCACAAAGTTTTACTTGAAACAATAAACTCAAAGGGAAAAAATGGTTGGCATGGGGGGTGGGCTACAATCTGGAGACGCTCTTCTTTAGTACAGCTGAAACTGATCTAGGAGCAGCGTCACACAGACATTGGGGGAGGAGTGGGTAGTGAGAGTTGGCAGAAAACCAGCAGTGCTATGGTGTGGAACATCTGATAATGGAGCTCAGTGGGTCCTTGTGCCACCCCAATCTGATTTGTACACTTTAACACACACACACACACTAGTAGCATCCAGATTCATTTAGAACCACGTGTGTCATTTCAGGTCAGAACACCATCGTTGGAAGCCGCACTGCTTCGCTCTTTTCTCTGGCTCGGTTAGACTGTTTGTACTGTTGTTAGATAAGTCGGGCAGCATGATAATTAAAAATAAATATTGTCAGTATTTCTTTAATATTAAACGTCTTCTTTAGCGCCCATGGTAACAAGTTGACATCGGAACTAAATCAATGTTTCATTATTGTTGTTGTTGTTTTTATTATGGCAGTGCCATTCAATGAAAACTCTAAATAATGTAATATACATCATGTCTGATTGAAATGTCTTAATGACACTGTACCCTGATGTTGGAAGGCATTTCAGAGGTGCAGTCATGGTCTGCAGTAAGTTCTGACCTTGCCTTCAAAGAGTAAAGCACCCTAGCGACTTTTGTTTAGGGCTTTTTGGTGTCAGCGTGTGCCAGCGTGATGCTCTCTGACAGCCTGTTTGACACACTAAAAATAAGCAGAATTTTTTTTTTTTTATCCGTGTGTCTGTGTGTGGCTCTTTGTGTCTGGGTCTGTCTGTGTGTGTCCTGAGATGCCCGGTGTCGGCTCTGAAACCCCTGCCACAGGCATCAACCAGCCTGGCATCACTTGTGCACACCCCTGAATAGGAGTAGGGAGGGTGAAGGGGTTGATTGGCCATGTCCGGTCTAATGAGAGAGAGAGAGAGAGAGAGAGAGAGAGTGAGTGAGTGAGTGAGCGAGAGAGAGAGAGAGAGAGAGAGAGAACAGGCTGGAACCGGATTTTGTGACCTGAGAGAGCCAGACAGACAGACCAGCAGTGCTGAGGGGTGCTGATGGAGGAGGAGGAGGAGGAGGAGGAGGAGGAGGAGGGGGAGGGCAGAAAAATACAGGATGGAGACTGCTTTTGAAAATAAACACCTTTTTCACAACAGATATGACACCCTGTGTTTACAGAAATTACATCTAGAGTTTGTGCAATATGCGACGTTGACGTGATAATAGGCTTGTTCTCTTTCATGTCTAATGCACTCCTAACCAACTACGCCATTTCCTCTGCCCTCTCCAAACCCTCTGCCAAAAACTCCCACCTCACAGGGTGAAGTGAATATTTCATTGTCGGAGATGCCTAAGCCTGGGACTATTTATAGATCAGGTTGCTAATGGTGAATTCATCTCAGGACCACAGGAAAATATGGATGCATAATTAATGCATTATCAGCTATATTAATTATTCACAAGGCCCTCCTCATCATGGCAGTTAGTGCACCCCATAAGTATATTTGATTATAAATAAATATATTTTTCTCATTACTGCTATAAGCCAAGAAATAATTGCACAAGTGTTCATAGTATCACTATACAGTACAGTATGTGCTTAACTAGTTCAGAAGAGATCAATATTGTCATTCTAGATATATACACATATACAGTAGATCAGAATAGCATTCTTCAAGGTCTTGCTGCTGTATATTATAGGAATGTGACAACAGGGCAGTATCAGATAATCAGAAAATGTAGATATTTGATAGCTAACAACATTTATCAGATTGCTAGGTTTCAGCAAAATTTCTAGCCTGACCATTTCTCAAAACCCACACAAAAGTCTTGAAACAAGCCCCGAAAAATCACTTAGTGGAAAAGGGAGACAGGCTTTTCTTTTCTTTTTTTCCCCCACATCCTTTACATAAGAAACAAGGTCACTGTAGTGCACATGCATTTCTGCTGTACTGATATGATCCCATTCAAAAAATCCCCCTTTCCCTCTATTAATCTTTGCAATATATCTCATAGTAGAATTGGTTCTGAACATCATATTTGCACTGTGTAGAAGTAATTCTGATCATTTGCTATTCAACTAATGATCTTGCTGGTGTAATCTGGAAACCTCTGTAAGTGTTCTAGATGCCACGCTACCCCTAAGCATAAAGCAGGGTGATTCCTGCCTCAACGGGCCGCTACTAATGTTTATTCCAGTTCTGATTTTTCACCACTAGGTGCATTAATAACTCTGTGGAACTACATGGGGTGGTGAACATGCTGGCCCATGATTGCACAACATCTAGAAAGGCAATCAAATCAATAAAACATTGTATTATGTATAAAATAGCCCAAGCAATTAGATTTTTAAAAAAAAACATTTTTTTAGTGGTTTGTCACTCCAAAGTGGTTATTGGTATTTTAACTGAATTTAAAATGACAGCTGCAGCAACAATCGGTTTGCATAACCAAAGAATTTCTGCACAAACTGTCAGAAACTGTCTCAGGGAAGCT
>JAQLOM010165370.1:0-11825 GCA_030068315.1 Chrysichthys thysi
CTTTTTCTCTTACAGTTGTTGGCCCCAGATATTCGCCATGAAAGGAATGTGGTGCTTCAGTGCATTCGCTATATAATCCATAAGGAATTCTTTGGTCTAGCTTGTAAAGACTCCAACCTAATGTTGCTTCAGTAACACTGAGTACTGGAGTATTCAGATGTGATGAAGAGTTGCCTGGTCAGCCAGTCACAAGATTTACTGTACAGTAAATGAACTAAAACAGGAAATGGAGACAATTGCTCAGTCATAAGTAGTTTGTATTCTGTTGGTCTCTGTCAAGACACAGCTGACTATCAGAAATGTTGACTGTAGCACAATGAAACTTGGCTTACAAACAAGGAGTGAGATATCTCATTTCTGTGGACATCAGTTCCATGATTAATTTTAGCTGACAAATCAAACAAGTCGGTATGAATACTAAGACTGTTTGTGTATATTAGTGTTCTGTGTAACCAACATTTAATAATGTTTAATGACTTATTTCTGTTTGAATAAAGATGACAACCCATGTGAATGAGTCATTATTTAATAGACGTAAGGTACCAATATAAACCCCCAGTTCCTACTGAGTTAGAGCAACATGTAGAATGATTTGACTGAATTGTATTTCATTATGTACATCCTCATACTGCACACATTTTAGTTTTTACCTCACACATTTACTTTAATACGGCTCATTTTACATCTGGAAAACACATCTATCAAGTTATGAAACTAATGTCTGTATTCAAGTAAATACTATTTATTAGATAAACCTCTCTAAACTCTTAGCATGTTCTTATGTTAGCATTATCTGAGCATGAAACCTTGTAATTGTGACTTGCATGACAACTGAAACATTAATCTGACCTCTTTGTTAACTGACCTTTAAAATGAGGAGCATGTTGTTCCTACTATCTCGTCACTTTTTGATACCCCCAACTGCCAAGAACAACTTATCTTTGTTTTTCTCTTTCTGTACCTTTTCTCTCTCTCTCACACACACACGCACACTAAAGAATCTTATAGCACATTCTCTGTCTTTATATTAAACTGTGCTTATATTGCATCTGCACTAAACTTTTGCCCACTGTAGTTAAGATCAAACATGAAAGCAAGATGAACTGATTAATCTTATTTATATCTAAAATGAATGTTTAGTAAACTTGACAAAAGTATTTGCGTAACTGTCATGAACAGAATAAATTTTGCTGAGAGTGATTGCATTACCTGGGGAGAAAATGGAGAGGACTGCTATAAAGTTGTCTAAACTACAATTTATTGCTGTAACATTTAGTTTGTTGGATGTTCTTTCATTAATCAAAGCTTTTAAAATGTGAAAATTTGAAATATTAATAGTGGGGGGAAATACATTTTATTTTTCCTGGCATGTTTTACCTCCACCAGACTGCTTGGCTATACTTTGTGTATTATAATTATTATTTTCTTTAATCTATTAAACCTCATATACATTTCTTCAGCAGCTTTGAGAGTGTCCAACTGAAAGAGTCCAGGCAAACTCTTTTCAATTTTCTGTTGATTTTGCCTTATATATATATATATATATTTTTTTTTACTGATTTGGATACTACCACACTTCATAATATTTTGAATTTTGTGGATAAAATGTATATATGGAAAATAAAGCACTGAGTGATTATAATAATATTTCATTGCCAAAGTGTGAACAAAGTATTCCATTACCCACAATCCTTAAAGCAAGATCCACCAATAATTGACAATGATGCTGTAACCATGGAAACAGTAACATATTTTTGATCACAGCATGACTGGAAAAAAAGTTGTGTTGTGAGTGCATCACAAGCACATTGCTCCCTCTTTTGCAGCTGCATGGCTTCAAATAAAGGAAAAGCACACAGAAAAGACACGTCATGTAAATCGGCCCTTTTTCATCAAGGAATAGAAACATGGATTGTATCCAACATTCATGTAGCAATAACTGAATCTAGCCCTCATCTATCTGGCAGAGGTGGAGGCATAACAGTTACATAAAACAATACTCTAGCTGTTACAAAAAATCTGGATATATTGGAGTTGAATTTTTTTTCTATTAATACAGTATAAAGACTATATGGCCAAAGGCATTTGAACACTGACCAATAATACTGTGTGCTTTTTGAAAATTCGATTTTAGATTTAGTACCCCTGTTGCTGTTATAATATTTTTCACACTTCTGGGAATCCTTTCTACTGTACTTTGAAATAAGTAATGTTGGGTACCCATGGGCGAGAAGGTCTGTTATGCAGTCAGTGTACTGGATATATATATATATATATATGTGTGTATATGTACACACACACACATACATAATATATCCCAAAAGTGATCAGTGGGATTAAGGTCAGGGCTCTGTGCAGGCCGGTGAAGTTCTTTCACACCAACCAGAATTTATTTTTAGGGATGGGAAAGCAAAGGCTGGATGCATTTCAGGTGAGGTTTTATTTACAATGCTAATACACATACAAAGACTGCACAGACATGGACCTGGGCATGGGCATAGATACAGACATAGGCACAGTTATGGATAGGCATAGGCATAAACATAGGCACAGGCAAAAACTCAGGCAGGAAGTCAGGAATATCAGGAAACAGATTGCTGATCCCTTCTTCAAAGCTTTGGGGTGGGGGGCATGGTGAAAAAGTCATATTCCAAACTGGGGGCAGGGTGCAAAACTTGTCTTCAAACCATGGTGGAGTGGCAATGATGTCATCCTTGAAGCCAGGAGCATCAGCAAAGTTAGCTGGTGAGATGAGCCCCAGAAACAAATGCTGCCCCATTGTCTTCAGGAACTTGCTACAGAGTGTGTGCCTCCCTTTTGACTGCTGGAGGGAGCGCTGAACACAGCCTTCTATGGGAGCTCTGAAACACAGGCATTCTTCTGAGCCTACACTGCCCAGGTCCAGCTGAAAATCTACCATAGCTAATTTATATTCCCTCTCAGTTTAGAGGACGTTTGATAACTTGTAGACATTACAAAATGTGGTGCCCAGAGCTTCTATTATTGACCATCGAATGCTGGAGTTCTCTAGAAAATGGTTGAGAGATTTAGCTCAGATGCCTTGTTTGGTATATGTGACAATACCATTCTTCTTCTGGATGATGAAACTGACAATATTAAACCCTTCCAGTTGGTACTTGTCTTCAGACCCTGAAAGGGTTTACATGACATGAGGGCATGACATTTTTTGGGGGGTCTATTCAGACATTGTACATTAAGTTGCAGGATACAAGCATGTTGGTACAAGTCATGATGCTTGTTCTGATGAGGATGCATATTCCCCAATGCACAGCAGCAACAAAATAGAAAACTGGGAAGTAGGCAGTGACTCCCAGTTCTCTTAGTTGGGTGCTGATCTGATTGACTGCTTTAGTTTTGTCAGATGAAGCTGTTTCCCTAGCAGGGCTACGATTTAGCCACTCTGGTGTCCTCCCACAGCCCAAAGCCATGCAGATTAAGTCAACTGGATACTTCAAATTGCCCATTGTTGTAATTGTTAGTGTGAATGACTATGTATCTTTTTGTCAGTCCCATGATAGATTGTTGACCTTCCCAGGGTGTTCCCTGCCAGGAATTGTCTTCAGTTTCACCACAACCCGTAACAATGAAACAGTATAGATAATGGATGGATGGATGAATCCAAATTACAGTTGGTGCACAAAATATGTTGTAATCTCATGAAATAACACAAATGCATAAAGCAGATGCACAGCATGCACAGCAATATTGCACAAGCATGGAGTGGGTCAGGTAGCAACACAACTGGTTACCCAATCAGTGTCCCCTACCCAGATTTTGCCAGGCATCTTTAAAGTTGAATAAAATGAAAACTAAAAGACTTTCAAATTACATTAACCAATATTGTATTCACAGCAGAACATAGATAACATAACAACTGTTTAAACTGAGAAATCTTACAATTTTATGCACAAAATGAGCTCATTTCTAATTTAAATGGGTGGGTTCCAGAACCCACCATGGAAAGTGAAAATCTGCGAAGTAGTGACCATGTAATAATATGGTTATTTATTTATTTATTAAAAATATTTTAAGCCTTTATAAACCCTCCCACACTCTTATAACCATTACCTGCACAGTTATACAGCATAAACCCTTTATATTTAATATAATATCATTTATATTCTCTTAGATATTACAAAAAATACACAAATCAGTTTTAAAATAATTAATTTTTTCCTGGTAAAGAACATCATAATAGGCAGTTGTTGGCGCTGTCTTTTCATTTGATTCAGGAGGTTTTTATACACTTCTGTGGTGCAATCAAGAGCATTTCTGAACTGTAAAGAGTGAATCATTTGTGGATTCCATTCTTCAACTGATGACTTAAGTTCTTTAGCTAACCATAAAGTGGTGGCAAGGCACTCGAGAGTTAGGCCTTGTTCTTTTTTTCTTCTTGTGCTTGAGCCTCCTCTTGTTCTTTCTCTTCTTTGCTTTAAGAGTCATCTTGGTGTCATCAGCGTACTTCCGGGCGTCATCCGAACATCTGCGTACATCATATGCTGTTACGCTGGCCTTAGAATATTTTCGAAATATTTTACAATTTTTAGCGCATCACAATCATCATCGTAACTTCGAAAAATCGTATGTCAGGCCATCATAACTCGGGGAGCACCTGTATCATTCAGTAGATTGATATTACATGTACAGAAAGAAAATGCCATCCAGGAACTGAAGCCCTGGTTGAGCTTTTAGCAGGAACAGTATCTAGTAATTTAAAATATTTAGCCAATTTTAACCGGTGTCCAATACAGTAACCCTTTCTTTTCTGTTTTCCATTAAATTTAAAGCATTCAGACATAATAGAACTATTGGGGCAAACAGTGGTTCTCTCTCTTAGTTTGTTCCAAAAGTTTAATGAGAGCTGAATATGTCTAACACGTTTATGTCTCAAGCTTTCCCCCTTCTCTGAGTACAGCAGAACTGTCAGACACAGCCTCCGAGCCACAGACTTGACATCAATAATAATAATAATAATAATAATAATAATAAAAAGATCTAATGATAGTCTGACAAAACTCTTTTCTGCTCACCAGAAATGTCCTGTCAAGCATCTCATTATATTTAAAACCTTGCTATTTCTTTAACTTGAAACATGTGCATTCCGAGTTAATATGTTGTCCAACCAGACTAGCAAATATTTTTACCATTCAATTTTATCAATAGGGACTCTTCTTAGGACCAGTTCTCCAACACCTTTAATGTGCTTTTTTTTTTTTTTTTTACAAACGCAGATTGATGACGCAATTTACACGCGACACCCCTTCTAAGGGAAGACGCCAAAACAATACAAAAAGAATTCCACAAAACAAATAAAAATCCACAAATTACAAGTATCACAAGCCTCCATTTTAACTTGACCTTATAATTGTGATATTTTCATTTTTTTTGTCGTCATTAAATACTTTCAGCTCACTTCATAACCAGGTAGGCAGTAAACCCGTGTGCGCTCTGCTTGAGGCGCGGACTCCTCCCGCTTCTGTCGTCAAAGGAGAAATTGTTAGCATGCTAGCTAACTGCATTCAAGTATGCCGATGGGCGTCTGAAGCTCACTGGGAGAAGACGGTGATGAAGAAAACCTTTAACTGAAATAGTTGAAATGGATTTATCAGTTTGACAACCATTCAACGAGGACTAAAAGCAGAACAAGGAGGGTTTTTCTTATTGCGGAAGATGCTCTAGTTGCGCTTTCTTCATAGCAAACGGAGTAATAAGCGCTCCAGTTCACTAACGTTTGCCCCGATACGATGAGGAGGTAACGGCGTCTGACAACAGTTTGTATGAAATTATCTAGCTAACTACTATCGTTGTCAGTCGGCAGTGGAAACGCACGACCGTCATGTCAGTCTCAGACCCGACTTTGGGAGATAGAAATATGTGCTTAGAAAGCGTATGCGTTGAACTATGCTTAACAGACACCTGCACCCCTGTATTTCAGATGTCAGTTCGCAGGCAACCTACTAGCAATCGTATTTAACGTTGTAGCTAGCGTGTAGGCACCTGAGTGCCTAGTAGTTAGCGTCGGAGTATTGTGTTAAGCTCTGTGCACATAACCAGTTCTCTTTCATTGTAGCTGATGATAGTCTTTGTATTTCAGTGCATTGTGATTTGTAATAACTAAAACGGGGCTGCACTGTTTATTAGCCAACGTTCCGCTAACTACACCAGTCTTAAACCGGAGCTCGTACGCTAGCCGACACTTTGCATTAAGCACAATTACATGTGCCTCTCTCTACTTGGTGAAGACACGGTTTTATGAAATGCATCACTCTGAATCAGCGGGGGATTCTCCCGGGACCAAGAAGATCGCGCACGCATCTGTTATTAGCAGTCGTAGGGGCAGTAACACGGGAAGTGGTGGTACGTCTGCCTCGTTGAACGCAGTCAGCATGAACTGTAATGCTATCCCGAATGATGAGCATCAGTCATCGCTATTAATCCACCATACACCCCCAGCTGGATCATCCTCACCAAGCCCTCATCATCCTTCCGCCAGCGTGATCGCACACACGCAGTCTCAATCTCACCAAAGCGCTGGGGCCCAAATAAAAAAGAAGAGTGGCTTCCAGATTACAAGTGTCTTGCCAGCACAGGTTAACGCTAGCACTAACAACAGTATAGCAGATGATACAGAGAGCTATGATGATCTGGATGAGTCACATACTGAGGATCTGTCCTCTTCTGACATTCTTGATGCGTCCATGTCACGGGCCACTGACACAGGAATTCCTGAGAGAAGTTCATCTGAAGAAACACTAAATAGTCTACATGGAGGAGAGACTCCTGCAGTTATATCACCTAATGAATCAGTGAATACTCACCTGCACTCTGTTCAGCCAGGATATTTGACAAATGGGACCGTTCATCATCATAACCACCATCCTCCTGGACAGCATCAGGACCAGGGGATGACCTCAGTGGCTACACCACAGCAGTCATTTCAACGGGAACCTGTGTGCTCTGCATCACTGACCAGCAATGCTCCATCTGCAAGCACCACTGTGCAGTCTGTTGCTGGCCTCCAGAGTAGAGCCCAAAGAGCCATTTCAGTTCAAGCCGCTGTTGTTGATGTTAGTGCCACTGGAAATGGGAACCAGACATTATTGTTAGCATCCAGCTCTACAGCTGGTGCTAGTGGAGCAGGGATCCCAGGGAGTGTGATTGGGTCAAGTGCCATTGGAGGAGGCCTTCTTTGTGCAACAGTGTCTGCAGGAAGCATTACAACATGTAATACAGTAACAGCTGTGCAGGTTCCTCCAGTATCCAGCACCAATCAAGTTCAGGCTTCCACAGCCATTGCATCCCGTTTCAGAGTGGTGAAGCTGGATTCCAGCTCAGAGCCCTTCCGAAAGGGACGGTGGATGTGCACAGAGTATTATGAGAAAGAAGCTCCTGCTGCAGCTCCATTTCCAGATGCAGCACCTGCTTATCGAGCTGTGGAGAGCTTCATCCTTTCTGAGAGTGAAAGCACGAGTGGAGGTTCGTCTTGTAGCACAATGAGTGGTGCAGGAGATCCAGGAATACCGACTACCCAGCAGACATTTGTACAACCTGCTGTCCCTGTTATTCAACCAAATCTTTTCCAAACCCCTCCCCTTAACACACATTCCCAAGATACTGGAATGCATACTCTTGCTTCACCACCCGTACTCCCCCCTAACAACCCACAAATTGTTTCAATTCCAAGTATTTTAGGAACTGAGGGTCAGCCTTCCCCTCTCAGGGCCCAACAGCAGATCCCCTACATCGCAGAGGGCCACACAGGCCAGTTGCAGAGTGGATATCCTATAAACCAACAGCCTTCTATGCCCATGAACCAGGGTTTACAGTCAGTTGATTATGCCCAGACTTCACAGGGCATCCAAGCCCAAGCTCCTTCTCATCAGATGCTGCCAGTTCAGAACAGTATAACAAGGGCTACTCCAGGAGCTAGCCTTCCAGTTGCGACTCCCACAGTAGCTGTCCCACAGTGTGTATCTCCAAGGCCCCAAGTTCCAGTTGCACAGATGGTATTGGCACAAGGAAGCACAATAAATCCGGTTCAGCAACATCAACTGCAAATATCCCCTGAGCAGCAACAGCAGGCTACCGCTAATCAGCCACCGACATCCTTGACTACAGGCCAGAGTGCACCTAGTAAACCTTCTTCTCTCCAGAGTAATGTTCAACTAGGCATTCCTCCATCCCTCCCACATCGAAGTCCTGTTGGAGGTGACTCTGGGGGACTGGGTTTGATGTTGCATCACCAGGGAGGCCAATCCTCTCAGCTTCCCCTTGCAAGAGGCCCTTACAGTGGGGTAACAGCTCTGACTGCATCCCAGCTTGAAGATGCTGGGCGTCTACTTTTTCAACACCAGTCACTACTTTCTCTGCCCCGTCTGGCAGCAGGCACTGTGTTGGGATTTGGTGGGCAGTATGGTTCTGAAGCAAGTACCAATTTTGGACAGGAGGACAGTGCCAGTGGAGATGCCAGTGGTTTAGCCACATCTGCCCGTATAGATGAGGACAGGTAAGCATTATTCTGACCTCAAAAATAAATTAGATCTGAAACACAAATCTTTTTATCATTATTGGTCATACAGAGACAAATGTTGCAGTAATTTTTAGGATATCAGATGTGGGATTATTTTGGGGAAAAACCAATCTTTTTTTGGTCTATATAGCACAATGGCCTTTACTGAAACATTATCTGCTTTGTGTATGCATGCCAGGTATTTACTTTTGAGTGAAATGCTCAGTGTCCGCATACTTTGTACTTCACCTACTTATCTTCTTCTAACACTTTTGCACTATAGGGCCATTTATTTACATAATGTAACTCTATTTAGATGTACACTGAATATTATCTGCTAATCACATTGCCTGTGATGACTGAATATAATACAGTCTCATTCCCTTTATTCAGAGCACTAGTGAATGTACGTTTCCTGTATCAGGGACCAACCTAGTACATGGTTCATTGCATCACATTTCTTTAATACTATCACAGTCAGTGTAGAGGTATTGTGTGTTTTCTTTGTTTTTCTGTACCTCAATCAGAATCGCACTGTCCGATCAGTGAGAGCACTGTGCTGCAAGTAGTCAACCCTTATACAAACTATTGAACTCAATACAAGCTTTCCTCTTCAGACAGCCATGGCATCTGTCAAATTCTCATGCTACAACTCTACATAAAGAGAGCAGAGCAAATATTTAAAAAATGCTCTGTGAGTGTCCTTCAGCCTTTCCCCTGTTCATTCTCTCTCTTGGCACTTGCATTTTTGCCTAGAACCTAGTCACCTTGGAAACGCTGAATCACTCCAAGCATGGTATCTAAATAATGTTGGCATCCTAGGTGAGACACCTTGGGGCTGTGATGCAGATGTAGGGGGCCTTTTGGTTCTGCTCCAAGTGTTAAATCTACAACATAAAGATGTTTGTGTTAAAAATGTTAGTATGTTCATGCTGATGTATTATGAATGTTCATATTTAGGAAATACTTGATTCTTTGCTATTATGTAAATTTTGAAATTGTTCATTTTTATGAAACATTCCTCATTTAATAATATCACCTTCAAATGCACTTTCAAATAAGGCACTTACTGTCTGCTAATCCCATGGATCTTTACCTGCAGTGTTTTAAACATTTTATTCCATTGGTGCCAGTGCCAGTTAGTGTATAAGATTATGGCTGTAGAATCAAATAAATACAGTTATACATTTAATCAGTGTTTGCTATTCAGCAGGCCATTTTGCCCCCCTGTTTTAACTGGGTTAGCTGGACTATACTGAGGTGGCTGCTCTGTTTGGCTTTGTTGTAAGCGCTGAGCTCTGTGGAAAATACTCAGTCCTGTCATGTGATGTGTATGAATAAGAGAGTGACTGATGGTGTCTGAAACAGACATGCTGAATGTGTGTAGTTGGTTCACTAATACAGGCTTCCACAGGAGGTTCTGTTTTTATTTGAGCTAGTGTGTTGTTGCTGCCAGTATCACTCATCCACTCTATTGGAATACTTTGACATTGCCCTGTGGTGATTCAGGAAATGTAGTATTAAGTTTATCCCAACACTAAACCATTCCAGTCTGAGCCTTTACTTAACTGTAAAAGGATATACAGTCACCATTCACTTTATTAGGAACACTTGTGCACCGGCACATTTATACATTTATCCGATCAGCAAATCATGCGGCACCAGCACAATGCAAACAATTATGCACATACAGGTCAAGACCTTCATTTAATGTTCAAAGCCATGATCAAAATCACACTTTTTCTTTATTTTGTTTAATGTGAACATTACCTGAATCTGCACTATTTTTTTTTTGCATTGCACTGCTGCCATATGATTGCTCACCTGGCTTCAGGAGCAGAAGAAAAAACTTCATGAATATATTTTATTTTGTTCTCTATCTAATTTTACATTAGCATTAACCTATCACAGTCTCAGGAACGATTCAGAGTTACATTTTACTGCATGTTGTACTGTGTATGTGACAAACATTTGAACTTGAACAACTCTGTCAATTACAGTGTCTGTGTCCAAAAGCATGATGTCCTATTCAGTGGCCATCAATATGAAGGCTTCTAATTTGCTGGCATACATACTGCTCTTCAGTCTGTCAGGCTATGCAGCCTGCAACATCATGCAGCATGCACTGGTTTGGTGGCGGGGAGACATATTCTTGGAGGGTTGCACAGAGCTCCACATGCTAGCCAACAGTACCCTGACTGCTATTAGATACTGGAATGAAATCCTAAGAGTTGTTGTCAGCCCTTATACTAATGCAGAGGGCCCTGGGTTCTTCCTGGTGTACGACAATGCCTGGCCTCATGTGGCCATAGTTTGTAGGCAGTTCCTGAATGATGAAGGCATTGATGCCATTTTCTGGCCTTCACATTCCCCAGACCTGAATCCAACTGAGAATTTTTGGAACATGTATCAGGGCATCCAGTTCCCTCAAGAAGCACCACAGATTGTCCAGGAGCTCACTGATGGCTTGATCCAGGTTTGGGAGGAGATCTCCCAGGACACCATCTGCCATTTCATTAGGAGCATGCCCAGACCAGGAGGGCGTATAGGCACATGCGGGCCATAAATACTACTGAGTCACGTTTTGAATTGCTGTGATGAAATTGGATCATGCAAGTTAGATCAGCCTTTGATTTTCGGTGTGATTTTTTTTAATCCAGCCCGCAGTGGGTTGGTGATTTTTGGTTTCTGTTGACCATGATTACATCATTTTGTTCTCAACAAATTGCACAGTGTACAGTGGTGCTTGAAAGTTTGTGAACCCTTTTAGAATTGTCTACATTTCTGCTTAAATATGACCTGAAACAACATCACATTTTCCCCCAAGTCCTCAAAGTAGATAAAGAGTACCCAATTAAATAAATGAGACAAAAAAAATTCACTTGGTCATTTATTAATTGGTGAAAATGATCCAATATTCCATATCTGTCAGTGGCAAAAGTATGTGAACCTCTAGGATTAGCAGGTGCTTTGAAGGTGAAATTAGAGTCCGGTGTTTTCAATCAATGGGATGACAATCAGGTGCGAGTGTGGACACCCTGTGTTATATAAAGAACATGCATCTATCAAAATGTTGACATGGTCATGGAAATGTATCATGGCACAAACAAAGGAGATTACTGAGGACCTCAGAAAAAGGGTTGTTGATGCTCCTCAGGATGGAAAAGGTTACAAAACCATCTCTAAAGTGTTCAGACTCCAACAGTCCACAATAAGAGAGATTGTGTACAAATGGAGGAAATTTAAGACCATTGTTACCCTCCCCAGGAGTGGTCGACCAACTAAGATCAGTCCA
>JAQLOM010165404.1:0-11819 GCA_030068315.1 Chrysichthys thysi
CGATTAGTCGACCAATAAAATTGACGTCGACTAATTTTCATGGTCGATTACGTCGACTAATCGCGGCAGCACTAGTAAGTACACAAATAAAAATACTCGTACCAGTTTGGAAAAAAGTGGTATCGGTGCACCCCTAAGTATTACCTGATATTTTCAATAAAAAAAAAAAAAGCACCATCACCAGCAAACAATGCTATCACAGGGAATGCGAGGCTGAGACCGAAGAAATACCCGTCGATTCCGCTGGGAGACGTGCCACGTAACCCTGCACGTACAAGTTATCTTAGGTCGGCATTCACGCTTCAACTTCTGAGATTCAGATCAAGTTCTAGGTCATTTTTTTTGCGATCTGGTTGGTTCGACTTTTAAGAAATCTGAGTTCTAGGGAGTTCGAGTACTGAGGTACCACTGTATTTTCATCTTTTAAGTTGATTCTGTCATGGATCCGCCCGTAACTCGGTGCACATGTTTAACACCCATGTTCTGGCATCCCGAGGAGTGGTGTGTGTTGGAAAACTCATGCCCCTCAGGTGAACACTTCTGGCATTTCAGCCGTGATGTCACTGGGGCGCACACGAGGATTCGCGTGTGGCCGTGCATCGCGTGAGTTTCACAGGTGATCCGCATGTGAACTAATGAGTCAGACTGTAGGAGACTCGGTCTTGGACACTCCTTGTGCCTTCGGATTTCTGTGAAATTTTGCAGAAAAAACGACGAGGGGTAACAACCCATCATGCCCGGATCGGCATGGACGTCTCAGAGGTGGAATGGTATCTCTACCTCGAAAGCCCTAGGAGGAGTAGGACGCGGAATAATAAAAATAACTAGAATGCATTTCCGCAGAGAAAATGCAAAGTGTGCTTGCTCAAGTGTGCACTATTGAGTCAGACTGTAAGAGAAATCTCGAGTGTGTAAACCTGTCAAGCCTTTATTATTGTCGGTGTTCACTTTCCGGTCTTGACCCTTTTGGCCAGTCACTCGGTAAGACAGAACCTGTCCTCCTGAACAATCAGCCTCCTCTCACACCCTAGGTAGTGCGCATTAAGGGAGTATGGAGCGATTTGAGACACGGAAGTTTTTGAAGAATAGCGTAAACGACAACACGGAGCACATTTCGGCTCTGCTCCTTAATGTAACACAAAGCTCAACAGATGTGTGGCAAAAACGAGCCTACACGAATGTAAACTACAGAAAGACAGGCCGGTTAACTCTACTAAATGTCTCAGACAGGCCGGTAAACTCTATTAAATGTCTCTTAGAAACAAACAAACAGTGGCGCCTACCAGCCTAATGTGTGTGTCTGTGTGCGCAAACGCGCACATTCTCTCTCCCCCACTTACCTGGTTCATATCAACTAACCCAGTACACAATACCACAACAATGTAAAAGACACACACTCAACACCACAGTTGTGGGTCAGTGACAGACAAGGTTTTTTAACAGGTACATTTTAAAATACAGGGTGGGCCATTTATATGGATACATCTTAATAAAATAAGCCTTAATAAAACCTTTATAAAATATCACCTTAATAAAACCTTAATAAAATAATCACCTAATCACTTAATAAAATATCCCTTAATAAAACCTTTATTAATATTATTATATATATATATAATCTTTATTAAGGTGTATCCATATAAATGGCCCACCCTGTACAATAAATATGAATTTCTACTGCAGTTGGGCAAAGCTTTACAACGTCATGTGTACATGCATACAAGATAAAATCATGTATTAAGATATTTTCATGTTTTTTCACATAAACGAATTGGACATTACCCTTCAAAATGTCATGTGGTGTGACCGTCATCTTAAAATTTATTAAATTATTCAACATATTTAACTTTTTTTTCCACATGTTCTTATAAATATGGAGTGTATAGAAACTAATTATTTGCATTTCTGTCAAATTTTCATACATTCTGATATAAACCTCACTTCTACAAGGTCACAGTCACCTTTCTGCATGTAGTTTGTGTGCTTATTTTTCTTCTGAATTGCATGAAAATTATGAAAATGTAAAGAAAATGCTAAATAACTTCAGCTTACCTTATCAGTGATTAAGTTTCTGCCACAGAAAGAAGGCATCACCTTTTCATTTTAATACAGATATTGCTATTAAATGGTTGTACCACATGATGGGTGGTTGCACTAAATGATGAGATCAGTGTATATCTCTTAAATCAATAGAACAGTACACAATAAATTGCAAGGAATATATTTAATTCTTTTGAATAATGAAGATAAACAACTTTTTCCATTTCATTTTTGCTAACATGTTTCATGTCATTGACATTCTTTTAAAATCGAGTGAACTATGCATTCAAGGATATTTTTGTAAACATTTCAAGGATCAATAAGGAACAATATTAATTCAGACACTTTAAACTTGAAAACATTGAACTGTCCATATTGGAGATGTGGAGTTATTTCCTTAACCCCGGGAACTTTCAAACTTCCCCCAGTCCTGGCTTCTCAACTTTGAATAGCGAGAATTTGCTGGCTCAGGTTCTGAGATGACTGCTAGGACATCTTTCATGTAGTAGAAAATGGCATATGGAGCTTGTGGACACATGAATAAATTTTTATTCCCTGACTGATGCATGGCATTGACCCTGAGCTCCTCTCCCACAACTTCAAGAACCTGACCTACATATGGAAGTGCATCGTAGGTTAATCACAAATTTGCCACATATATCCTGATCACTATCCCATCTCGGTGACTCAGACATAGATGCCCCCTCAGAGTTAGAGGCCTCCTCAGTGTGGGATGTGGTGTTCTTCAACTCAGATACGTTCGTGCCGATCCAGTGATGACGACTTGTTCAAATGGTTTTGAAATTGGGGAAAAGGGTCAAAACCGGGAAGTGAACATACGCACTACTTAGGGAGAGAGGAGTTGCTTGTTCACTAGAAAAGGCGAATGCGACGCGACCCGTCTTGCCAAGTGACTGGCCATAAGGGTCAAAACCCTTTGGAACGGAATGCAGACAATAATAAAGGCTTGGCAAGTTTACACGTTTTAGGTTTCACTTACAGTCTGACTCATTGGCACATGGCACCTTTGAGCAAGCACACTTTGCATTTTCTCTGCGGAAATGCATTCTAGTTATTGTCTGTGTTCAGTTCCCGGCTTTGACCCTTTTGGCCAGTCACTCGGTAAGACGGGACACGTCTCAATCGCCTTTTTCCTGAACAAGCAGCCTTCTCTCAGACCCTAGGTAGTGTGCATGTAGGGAGTACGGAAGGATTTGGGACGCTGCAGTTTTTGAAGGCTAGCGTGTTTGCTTTAAACAACACGGAACACATTTCGGCTCTGAGCTGAACGTACATACAGAGTAAAGTGACTTTATGAACGCGAGGACCAACATTTACGGAGATCTGTTAAGCCCGGAAGCTTGCTTACCTGAACCGAAATATTGTCATGAAAGACATCCCCACGGCTGCGTGTGTTCTTGCCTCCTTCTGATAACTGCATTGTAGTCCTTAATGTAACAACACAAAGCTCAACAGCTGTGTGGCTAAAACGAGCCTACACGAATGTAAACTACAGAAAGACAGGCCGGTTAACTCTATTAAATGTCCCTTAAAAACATACAGTGGCGCCCACCAGTCATGTGTATGTGTGTGTATAAATGCGTACATTCTCTCTCCCCCACTTACCTGGATCATATGAACTAACCCAGTACACAAAACCACAATAATAATGTAAAGACACACACCCAACACCACAGTTGTATAAAAATAGTTTCAAAGTTTATATTTGTTGAAACAGACTACGGGAAAAAAAATGGCGGTCTGGTCAGGCATCTGGATAAGCCTTAAGCATCGCCCCAGTCCCACAGCTGATTGGCCGTTGAGGCCGACAGGCAGCAGGCAGCATTCTCCGGCCAATCAGGACTCGTCAAGCGTAGCCTCGACGCAGAGACAGGGAAAAAGGCTCCTCAAGGTCATAGAACCGGCCGGATTTTTCCAGGAAGTTGACGGAAAACCGGGAATATCCGAAGAACGACAAGGAATTTCGAAACTATTTGAACAAGCTGTCATCACCGGATTGGCACGGACGTATCCGAGTTGGAACGGTGTCTCTACCTCAACAGCCCTAGGAGGAGTAGGGGGCCGTTTGAACGAAGCGGAATAATAATAAAACTTAAGAACAATAGTGTGCTTTGCATAGCAAACAGACTAATAAAACCTAAGGAGAACACTAGAGTGTCTGCATAACAAGAACACTACCTAGACTGCATTTCCGCAGAGAAAATGCAGTGTGCTTGCTCAATGGTGCCGTGACTATGTTAGGGATAACGGCCGCTGAGGTGTCCAGATACAGGGGACCAATGGACGGGGTGTCCCGATACAGGGGACCAATGGACGGGTGTCCCGATACAGGGGACAAATGGACGAGGCGGGGCGAAGACTGGCAGACGTAGTTCGCGGGTATTTTTAATAAATGATTCCGATGCATATTTACACTTAAGATTGCAAAACACCACTCTAGGAAAAACATGTCTGGAATGCTGTGACATTATTCAGCAAGTATTTTCATCTTTTAAGTTCATTCTGTCACGGATCCACCCGTACAGGGTGCGCGCATTGCACACCCGTTTTCTGGCATCCCAAGGAGCAGTGCGTGCTTCACAGGTGATCCACATGTGGACTAATGAGTCAGACTGTAAGATACTCAGTCTTGGACACTATCTGTGCAAAGCATTGTTCTGCCACGTCGCATGTGTAAACCTATCAAGGTTTTATTATTGTTCATGTTCACTCCCTGGTTTTGACCTTTTTGGCCTGTCTCTCAGTTTCCGTTATATTATCGCCTTTCCTGTGTTTTGCAGTTTGCCGTTCAGATAACCCTGCCTGTTTTCATCATGAGTTTGGCGGCCGTTTTTGTACTTCTGCCTGGAGCCTAAATAAAGCTTGAAAAGGATTTTTATGAATGACTCTAGACTGCATTTGTGTTCGCACGCCCCCTACCACTCCGACACATTCAGAGAGTCTGACAGATCAATATCAGTGACGTGTCTACAGTTTGTTCATCATTGAAAACCCAGTAGCATGGAAATTTGCCGCCCCACGGTTCCGTGTTTGTGTTTTTGCCTCCTTCCGATGCCGACATTTTAGCCCTTAATGAGACAACACTACAACACAAAGTTCAATAGCTGTGCGACTAAAACCAGGCGGTTTTGCACAGTTAGAGCTCCACAAATAAAGCTTGTGTAGCTGCCTAAAAATCAAAGAAGCAAACAGCACCAGGAGTTAAAACAGCCTCACAAATCTATGTCCATGCTAGGGGAATAAAGGAATAGATGCAACGATGTTAAGTAAAAAATAGTAACTGTATTCCCTTATAGTTACAGAAAAAAGCTTAATCAGGTTACCAATATATTTAGTAAAAGTGAGGATTATTTACAGGATTAAAATTTAAAAATGTATAACGGCTGCAACAACTACAAAAAAAAAAGAATAAAAATCTATAACAAAAATAATTGCCAAAATGTCTTTATTAGTTCAACTGTGTGTCATGAAGCACACCATCACTTCATAAAAACACATTTGAGTGAATTTGTCTATGGTGTAGAAACTCTCTACATTATATTTCCCTGCTGGCCTCATGACATAACATGTAATATTCTTCGTTTGTTGGAAAGCATGGAGAAGCATGATGTTACTGTTTGAATTGTCCAGAACAGCTTTGTGCTTTATTAGCCAGCGAGTTGAAAAGCTATTTGAATTAGTTAACTTGAAGAGTAAAAACTAGCCTATTTTTTCAGATTTACTAGTGCTTATAAATGATTGTATATTCTTAGCATACACAATAGCATACACTGTATTTATGTTTATGCTTTTGGTTCACAAGCCGATCACAAAATGAGTCTAATCTCAGGCACTGAAAACTAAGAGACTGTAAAACTTTGGAGTCGATTCAACACACTGAAAATGATTCAGCTCATGTGCAAACAGCAAGGAAAATTAAGCTGGCCCCATAGAGCTTCAGTGAGTGAAACAGCCTGCTATTTATTTTAGCTTTATTTTGAATGTTTGTTTGAAATTTGAACAAATCATGGCTTCTTCCCTACTGATAAGCAGTAAACGATGTACATACCATGACCTTGGGTTAGTCTGAGTGTCTCATTTGTTTGACATTTGCAGACATCCCAACCTGCAAAAGGTAATTTCAGGAAGAAATCCTTGAAGTCCAAAATCTCACAGTCATATAACCAGGTCTGAAGTACTAAAATATGCATAAACTCACCAAATGCAAATAGTTCAGTGTTTCCCACAGAGACAAATTCAGTAAAATTCCAAACATTGAACCGTTTTCAAATGAAAGCAAAAAAAGCTGAATGCTGAGGGCATTTTTGTGCCAAGGAAAACTGATGCATTCAAATTAACTCTGATATTTAAATCTAACTATGTTCTTCACACAATTCTGTCAATCTCAGAGAACCATCTCTTCAAATAAGCTATTAGCATGTATGCCAGGAGCCAATAGTAAGCACAGCTATAAGTTCATTTCAGAATATGACGGTTGTCAATGCCCAAAGTGTGCGATGAAAACATTTCCTACACAATTACACCACCTCCACCAGCCCAGACAGTTGACCTAAGTCAGGTTTGGAGCCATGGCATGCTGCGAGTGCCAAATTCTGACCCTACCATCTGTGCATTTTGCAGAAATCGAGATTCATCAGAGCAACGTATGAATTAAATCAGCTAATCTGGGATCAACAATCTGGTGAAAATCACTGAGATCACATCTTCCCCTTTCTTATGGTTGACGTCAAAGTTGCTGGTCCATATCTGCATGACTTTATGGACTGCCCTGCTGCTGCATGATTAGCTGAAGACTGCATGAATGAGTAGGTGTACAGTTGTTCCTAATAAAATGCTCTGTGAGTGTGTAAACTAATCTGTAATATTTTGTAAGAACTATTATCAATTGTAAAAAAAAAAATAAATTGACTAGCTTTAATCACTTAATCATTAAGTGATTAAAGCTAGTCAATTTTTTTTTTTTTTACAATTGATAATTAAGTTAATGTTCATTCGTTTTAGCATGTCTTTTTATTGTTGTTAATGATGTTTTTAGTAAGATAACATCATTAACGAAATATCAATGTGTCTTGGACAAAATGATAACTAAAACCTTGATGAAAGCCCTCACGCTGTAATTAGTTACATGGGCTTAGTTACATGTTGGCGATGACGTCACGTTATCACTGTGGGTCAACGTTCAAAAAAGATAATATACTTTATATACTATCACAGAACACTTAAAATAATACAGTGCATTATATTTTTGCATAACATTATTATTGTACTTAGTATATTTATTAATCCCTTCTGGGGAAATTAAAGAGCTGAAGAGAGTAAGGACGAAAAAATCTATAATAAAAGTCATATAAAAAACTAAGTGAGAACAAACCTTTCATTGTACTTGTTAAAATGTCTTAAAGAAAATTCTGCACAATTCCTTCGACGTTAAGAACTGTAAACTTTAATCCTCCCGAAAACGAATTATACAAAATATTGTGAAATATCACCGTGTCAACACTACGACACCGTTGTAACTAAGGTTGGTGCGTGCCGGGGTGTAGGCCGCAGTCTGGGCAGCCACATCACTGCTGTATAAAGTAACTAACTGCCACAGACCTTCAACATAAATGCTTCTTTAAGTTACTGTACGAGCTGTCTAACACTGCGAAGACTCACCTTTACTTCTTTCGCGACGACATCGACCTTATTGTCCATAACGGCAGCTGACGGACAAAGCCTCGTGTACTTAACAAACTGGAGAACACTCAAATAAATAACTTGATTAATAGCTGAGAAATAGTTTATACTACTTCGCCACCAAACAGGTGGGGTTAAATAGGTTCGTCTATCTAATAAAACTTGAAGTTAAACCCTGGCAATGAACGAGCAGTGTAAGTTACGTGCGCTGCGTGCTGTGATCAGTCTTTAACACTGGGAGCCGGGATAGCAGAAAACAACAACAAAATGTCATAGTAAAAGTCACTGTACGTGCTTTGCTATTGAAATTTTTAATCTATTGTCATTTGACAGAGTATGGAATTTATTAATTTTGTAATAAAAAAAATACACTATCGCCGCTTTGGCACAATATTTTAATAATTTATCCATCGGAAAACAACAAGCCCCTTTCGTACTGCCTCTGTTTGTCACAACAGAATTTTGGTAGAACGCAGCTTCCTGTCCCCGGATACCGGAAGTAGTTTTTTTATTACTACTTTACGTGGAAATTTTTACCGCATTAAAGTTAGGTTTCAGATGGACATTGACAATTCTCTTAAATTAAAAGAAAAATACTTCCGAAAAGAGGATTCCTGACCAATGAATTTAGCACGAGCCATTCCAGGCCTTTTGTTTTGCATCTTTTTTGTGGGATCCTGTTTTACAAATAAGGTGAAAAATTCTGTTTGTAAAAATATTATGTCTGATTGTTATATAGGTCTTTGTATATGGTATTCAGACTTGACGTTAAATGCTTAAATAATAATTCTTATTTTGCAGTATGTACTCTCTGTCCTGAAGTTTACATATCCCACCCTTTTCCAGGGGTAAGTTCACCCAGGCGGCTTTTGAGCATCGACCACATAGACTCACAGCACATCTGTTTCTGTATCTCGGTTCTTCCCATTTTCTTCACTTCATTGTCACTTTTTTCCTCTGTGTGTGTGTGTGTGTGTGTGTGTGTGTGTGTGTGTGTGTGTGTGTGTGTTTACTTCACTTCATGTGCTGTTATTGAACACACGCAGATCTAATTTAATGAATGGCCTTATCTGTTACTCTGTGACTACCAGGTGGCAGACCTTCTCTGGAGCTCTTCTTCTCTGGTTGACTGGGAAATTAGGATGGGTCGAAATAAATGGTTTTACCAGGTAACAAAATTATTTTGCATAATTATTTAGACTGGTGGTGTATAAAATGATTTTAAAATTCTAGCTAGATGTAGTTTCACTCATGATTAATACTTGGGAAAGAGGCTGAGTGACCCAGCAATATGTAACCTTCCTTACTGTTCATGTGGTTAGAATAAAGCTGGCAGATATGTACAGTAATCACAATTTGTACCTTGGGTCACCTGCATCATTTGTAACAAGTATAGTCCTCCTCATCCCAAACCAGCCAGAAGAAAATGACAGAAAAATCTAATTCAAAGATATTTCTACTGCTAAGTTTAGGGCTGGAGGAGGAATGAGCTTTGATGTATAGTGAACCCCCGCAATATCACGGTTCACCCATCGTGGGTTCAGTGCATCGCGGATTTTTGAATTTTGATTCGGAGAATTTTTGGACTTTCGTGGGACTCTGGAATATAAAATATATTTTTAAAAAATAAGATGTTAACTCAAATATTAAAAGAACATTTAAATCAAAATAAAACAGTATACACTGTATTTCATCAGCGCATGAATACACAGTGGCGGTGTACGCCACTTCCTCTTCAGCTAGTAAACAGGAAGTGACCTCACCGCCAGTAAGTATGCATGTAGAATGTTATATGTGGTTAAAAGTACGTATGTTTAAGAGTGTAGAAAGTGTTTAAGAGCATAGGACGTGTTTATAAGAGAGTGGAAATGGTTTATAAAGCCTTAATATTTGAGGCAGTGGTAGCCTAGTGGTCAGGGCATTGGCCCTTCAGTCAGAAGGTTGTGGGTTCAAGGCCCAGGACCAACAAGGTACACTGAGGTACCCTGAGTGAGGTACCAGGCGCTATGCTGTTTGGCTGCCCCCTGCTTCAGTTGGTGAATCGGTCAAATGCAGAGAAGTAATTTCACTGTCTCATGCTATGCTGTGCTGTGGTGTGTTTCATGTGTGATGATCATCACTAGTATACATTACCTAATATATATATTTATAAATAATAAGATCAGGCGCACCAGTCAGGTGATTGTGAGGGAGTGTTAGTATTGGTTACGGCGGCTGTAAACAACAAGTGTCCTCACCGGTGCTTTTGCTTCATGTCCATGAGCTCTTATAGCTCCAGTCCAGTAGCTTCATGTCCTGTGAGTCTATCTCCTCAGTACTCAGCTCCTTCGGTACCGTGAGTTTTGTGCCTCTTTCCTGTACACTTTCCCCATCAAAAAAGTGGGTTAAACCCACTGTCTTCAGTTGTTTTCCACTTTGTACTGACAGTGCATGAGCTAGTTTGCTCACGTGAGGTTGTACACGACACACTATTGGATGGGAGGCGACCAACCAGAGAGTGCTGTGTGGTGTATTGGCTCAGTGACTGTTCATCTCATCCGGTCAGTGCACATATAGAATTTTATATGTTGTTAAAATGACGTAGGTTTAAGAGTGTAGAAAGAGTTTAAGAGCATGGGAAGTGTTTATAAGAATGTGGGAAAGGTTAATAAGAGAGTGGGAAGGGTTTGTAAAGCCTTAAAATATATATAAATAATAAAATTAACGTAACGTCGCAACTTCGTGAGTTTCACCTTTCGCGGGGGGTGCCGGAACGTAACCCTCGCAATGGGCGGAGGTTCACTGTACATCCCTTTGTAACCAGGTTGATTAAATAAGGTCCATTATTTTTTCATTTTGCTATGAGTTGAGTACAACAGTATTATTGCAGAAAATATTTATGATCATTTATTAAAATAACTAGATCTGCGGCAGTGTCCTGGCTTCCAGGATCAGTCCTCTTTTTGGGAAACATTTATGGTGGATCAAAAGCCTTGTCCGTCCTGGTATGTCTGTAACTTCTGTATAGGTATTGAAAATGTAATGCTGAATTACACCCGTGGTGTCTCACATATCTTACTGGTTTGTTTGTTTGTTTGTTTTGTGGATAGCCAATCCCGTTCTTTTTTGTGTTGCACAATGTGTCCGAGGTGGTCTTCTCTCTTCTTGTTAGATTCACTCAAAAAGAGGTAAGCTCAAAAACAATTCTTATTTACTTCCATAATGTTTGATTATTGTTTAAGATGTATTTTTGTCTTTTCTTTTCTCAAATGTCTGTAATGATGCTAATGGCTGATGCTGTAATTTAATTTTAACAAAGAAAACTTACATTTCTATTACTTTCCCATTATATTGCCCTTCTGCAACAACACACCATTGCATTCTGGTCTTCCATTGATCAAAGCCATTCAGTAGATCTTCTTCTGTTAGTTGTCTCAGAATCTGTTTTCTTCTTCACTTCTGGTTCAGACTCAAAAGTTTTCTTGAGTGTAAAACTGGATTTTAGGGAAAAGCATAATATTGTATGGTACTAGATCAGGCGAATATTGAGTGGTCAAGTACTGTGATGTGTTTCCGGGCCAAAAACTGCTTCACTGAGAGCACTGTGTGCGCTGGGGCATTGTCCTGATGAAGGAGGAGACCTAACAGCTGTCTTTCACACACCTTTTTCTTCTGATCCTTACTTGCAAAGTTTTGAGGAGCTTTTTGGAATGGTGTTGGTTCACGCTTATGGCCCCCATGCCTCTCCATGAGCTCATAGAACGACACTTGCATTTCTCTCATCCTAAATAATGTTTCATGCTGATTTCGGATCTGTTTTTAGTTGGGGTTTTTTTTTAGGGTGCCCACTCATACGTGATTGTCATCCCATTGATTGAAAACACCTGACTAATTTCACCTTCAAATTACCTGCTAATCCTAGTGGTTCACATACTTTTGCCACTGACAGATATGAAATATTGGATCATTTTCACCAATTAATAAATGACCAAGTGAATTTGTCCAATTTATTTAACTGGGTTTTCTTTATCTACTTTGAGGACTTGTGTGAAAATGTGATGTTTCAGGTCATATTTAAGCAGAAATGTAGACAATTCTAA
>JAQLOM010165419.1:0-11817 GCA_030068315.1 Chrysichthys thysi
TGTGTGTGTGTGTGTGTGTGTGTGTGTGTGTGTGTGTGTGTGTGTGTGTGTGTGTGTGTGTGTGTGTGTTTTGCTTTACTGCCTTAAATGAAAACACACAAACCAATGTTTTTTCCACCTTTACTTAACTCAATGCAATCTATAACATCCAAGTGAACGATATCAGAGCTACAGGTCTGAAGACTTGTAAAAAAAAAATACAAAACATGAAATATTGAGATTAATAAAGGATCACCCCTTCCTAAACGATCTTTGTAAACTCAATCAGGTGTAAGTAACCACCATTTCCATTGCAGACCATGGCTACTGGCTTCCACCTGTGATCAGTTGTAATCAGTGTGATTAGTGAAGCATAAAAACAGCTGTTCCTGGAGCATTCCCATGCTTGGTAGTACAACAGACAGCAAACAACTGATTCTGGGTGGCAAGACACTTTCAAAAGATCTCAGGGATAGAATTGTGGACAGACAATGCAGGAGATGGATACAAAAAAAAGGCTTTACCAAATCCAAAGGAAGTGGCAAGTGTTTGGTACTACTAGGACCCTCCCTGTATCCAGCCATAACTCCAAACTGGATGGAATAGCAAGGAGGAAACTGGTAAGAGAGGCTACCAAGAGGCCGGTGACTCCTTTGAAGGAGTTACAGGATTTTATGAAGGGTCGCAAGGAAAAAGCTATCTATCTAGCATGAGTTTTAGTCTTATATTGTTTATACCATATGCTAGCAAGTGTTAAGTCTCATGAGCTGAGATTAGTCGCTAGTGTGGTATAGCATGGGAGTCAAATTTGATGTGATATAATGTGAATAAAAGACACATATAGAAGCTTTTCTTTATTCACGTGAACATTTAAGATTGGTTTTAAAGGGGTCATTACCTAACCGTTTTGCTGCACAAAGAGCTAGCAGTTAGTGGTCATGTACCTGTAACACATTATTTAGCTAACTAGCCTACTGATACAAGTGTTTAATTATTGTTTAATTATAACTAAAAGTGCTCTGTTAGTAACTCATCCAAATCTGCAATATGGTTATTTATTTATTTGTTTGTTTGTTTGTTTGTTTGTTTGCTGGTCATTTGTTTGTTTGTTTATTTATTTGTTTGTTTGTTTGTTTATTGATTGATTTTGGTGGCCTGTCCACTTACTTAAAAATATGTAAGAACCTTCTACATAGGTTTATCAGATGTTTGGTTCTTAGTCGTACCTCTTGTGAGGCAGTTCGGACATATTTGATGGATGTTTTATTTGAACAGGATAACACCCTGCCTAGGTGAAAGCTTGTTTTTCAGTTGTTGTCATTGTTTAGTCTTTAGTAACTGCCCACACGAAGATCAGGGCTGTGACTGAAATGTCTTGAAATGGGTGTGTACAAAATTTGCTTTCTTTTCAGCTTCTTTTTTGCGTGCCTTGTGTATTCAAAATAAGAACAGGCAGTTTGACCTGAATGCAGCTGAACTTGGCCCCGAACCAACAAGTTATTATTAAGCAATATGGGTTAGCTAACTCAGATGGTTACATAACTAGCTAGTTAAATATCTTTGGTAAAAATAATTTTAAACGTACCGCTAGTCTAGTTAGAAAAAGCCAAAACTGTATAGTCTACAGAATATTTAACATGTGAAAATCATGACAAGCAGAATAGACATATTGCTCTTTTTGGGTTATTTGGGTTAAGTCAGTTATTGGCACATAGCTTTATTTATTTATTTTTAACAGTTGTATGATATAAGCTCTGACGTTCAGATGTTTTATTCCATATCGAAATATTTCTGCTTCATCTTTCAGGTGCTCTCATTTGGGGTTGCCATCATGGATCATCCATGGATGCCCTTCCTGATACAACCCTCCCAATTTACTGGGATTAGGACCGGCACTATGACCACACTAACTTCCCCGCAGGGGCTGGGACCACTGGAACCGCAGAGGAACCAATTGACCCAATCCACATATCTTTGGACTGTAGGAAAGCAACAGAATACCCATTGGAAATCCATGCAAGCATAGGGAGATCATGTGAATTCCACCTAGAAAGGCACCTTGGAGAACTTAGGAATCAAGCCCTGGACCTTCTTGCTGTGAGACAGCAATACTAAACACTGCACCACCCGTGTCCAAACATTACTTGAACTTAAATATTAACTTAAACCAATACAGGTTTTTATCTTGTTTGCTGTTAGCGTGGATCCATCTCAGTCACCTGTCTTCTTCATCGCTACGGAGTGTTATACCAGTAAAACAGACTTTGCTCCTAGGCTATGCTTCAACATATTTTTGTGTATGAAAAAAACACATCTGTTTATACTGCTGTGAAATTTTTGCCATTGTAAGAGCTCAGGGTTGTGCCTGAAACTTGTGGGTGTGCCCATTTGCGGAATGTTGGGCAGAAGTCAAACACTACATAGCAATATGACGACAACACATCTTCTGCTCTTTAAGCTATAACACAAATTGAACACATTCAATACCATGTTTTCCCAGGGATTTGAAAATGGGCTTAGTTTTGTCAAGAGTTTAAACTTCAGTCAGTTACAGCCATTTGATCCATCGCATATTTAAAAATCATAGCTTAACTTTCATTTCTTTTATTTTTTTTAAATTGCATATGCCCTTATATGCCCCATATTTCACCCCCGTTACATTTATCCATCTTATTTTCAGTGTTTGAATAGTTTGTGTGTAAGACATCCAGATGACTCATTTCTCTTATATCCGCTCTTTATATCTTGTATCATCACAGCGTCTATCAACGCCCCATTTAAAGTCTCATGGTCGTCATTAAGACTTATAGAATCACAGAAACCTGGAATTGTTTCTGTAGATAAAGGTTGCGTTAATATCTAGTGCAAACGAGAAGTTTTCTTCGAGCACTTTTCACCAGCGCTCTGGATGTCAGACGCCTTCTCCGAACTCCATCTGCCTCTGAGTTCTGTGGTTATGGTTAAAAGCGTTGAATCTAAAGAAACCACCAAAGAGACTGTATGTTTTTACTCTTTTATTTATTCGTTTCCTTTTGTGGACTTAAAGAGGAGCATCCACATCCAGAGAGGTGTTTGGGCTCCAAAACTTCAGGGAAAACTCAGAGGCGTTGTCTTGCCAGGAGAATATAAGCTAAACTGCACGTGAATTAAGGTACTGAAATTAGTAAACTGTTTGAAAGCCCAGAGGTTTCCAACGTCCCTAAACAGCAGATGATGCAGAAATAAATGGAAAAATATAGTGTAGTGGTGAGCACTGTCGCCTCACAGCACGAAGCTCTTGGGTTCGATCCCTGGGGTCAACCTGGGTGCCTTTCTGTGTGGCATTTTCATGTGCACCCTGTGTCCATGTGGGTTTCCTCCGGGTACTCTGGTTTCCTCCCACAGTCTAAAGACATGCACAGAGGGGATTAGGCTAATCGGCGACTCTAAATTGGCCGTAGGTGTGAATGTGAGTGTGAACGGTTGTCTGTCTCTGTGTGTCGCCCTGCACTGGATTGGCGACCTGCCCAGGGTGTAACCTGCTTCTCTCTCACCCGAAGTCAGATGGGATTGGCTCCAGCTTCTCCCTGCGACCCTGAACAGGATTAAGAGGCAGAAGATGAGTGAGTGAGTGAGTTATTTGGTCTCTGATCTAACCACAAGGCTGTCTAGCTAGCAAGCAAGCTAGCATAAGCTATGTTTGTTTAGCACGCTACCTTGCAGAGTGAAATATTGTAGCTATGCTCATAGATCAGAATTAACTGCTAACAATATGGCTAGCAAAAAAAATCTGGTGTATAAATTATAATATAATATAAATCAATGCATGAATTTATACATATCTATATAAGGTGTTAATCTGTAGATTAAGATCAGGGTACTTTAGTTTTCTAAAAAAAAACCCAAAAAAAACTATCTTACCATAAAAAAAGCAACATACTGTTTAATATTGTGATGTTTTCTGCATTTAAACATTTATTGAAGATGTAGGGAAGTGGTCCACAGTGTATTTCATCAGAGGTAAAGTTGTATTTGTATTTGTTCATGTGTTGCAAGAAATTTGGTATTTAAGTAGTTGGTATTTATTTGGATTTTTTGTTGTTGTTGTTGTTGTTGTTGTTGTGAAAAGCAGTCTGTGATGTGTCCCTGGTTATGGTAACGCAGACAGAGCCTCACAGACTCAGAAATCTAATGGAACGTGGTTTTATTGCGGGCTTTTCAGTCATACAATCACTAAGACACAATACGCACGCACACACAGACAGCATTCCTGCTTCCTGGGCGTCTCCCGTCGCTGCTCACTGCAAGGCATAAGGACACAAAGGTTAATGACCACCAGATGTTACCCCTTACCACTTACCTCCCTGATTCTGCTCCCCCGCCACCAGGCGGCGCCCGGCCACGCCCGCGCCGCCACACAGTCCTTTTCTAATTTTGGCATTAATTAAAGTATGTAAAAAAAAATTTGACCCGTAAATGACCACATGACCACAAACCTATAAATCAAGACAAATCAAGCCAACCATTTAATTATGATAAAAGAAAACGTGTTGGATAGAAGGAGGACAAGCTGATGTGTCTTTCTAGCTTTAAGCGTAAATACTGTATATACCTCTGGTTATTTTAATAATAAAATTTAGCACTTGCTTATCACCAGTACGGTGTTCCATATTTTTACTGGCATAGAAGTGAGTCAAAATAGCTTCCCCATCTGCTTTTCAGCCTTTACCCTGATCATTCATTTGGTGCTCCCTGTCTGTGCACTCGCCCTTTTACGGAGATTTTTTCTTTGGCATCAGTAAATGCAAATGTTGCAAATATTTGCATGCGAGTATAAAGAAAATCGTTTCCGAACCCTTTTGTTCATCCTGCTGAAAATCTTAGCTCAGTTCGGCTTATGCAGACCTTTACATGCAACTTTTGTATGTGCATGATTGATAAATAGTGCTCACCGATATTGATAAATAATTGCGTTAAAACGCGTGCTTTGTGCAGTCGGGTTTGAATTATGAGGTCAGTGGAAGGAGTGGCTTAAATATTTTAGCCACCATGAATGTGATTATGTCCCTGGAAGAAGAATTACAAATACAGACAGAAGAAATAATCATAATTTTCATATTTTTACTTTACGTAGATCATTTCTTGTGTTGTCCTAGAATTATGGCAACTTCTTTTTTTTTTTTTATACTGATCACCTCCCCAGCCTTAACTGAGTGTTATCCAATCCCACGTTTAATTGTGCGGACAGTAGCAGCTCAGTGGTTGGATGCCGGCTTCCTGAATGAACGATCATAGGTTCAATTCCCAGCGCTGCCACTGTTGGGCCCTTGAGCAAGGCCCCTGACCATTATTATGCTCACTTGCATCTTCTTCTTCTTCATCCTAGTGCTAGTCCCGCAACGTGTGGGGTCCGCTGTCTTCACAAGCCATCTCGGCATTGTATCATCTGATGCGACCATGGAATACCCCAACCGACGTGTCGCTCTGTCTGTCATTGGCGCGCTCACACCTACGGGCAATTTAGAGTAGCCAATTCACCTAATGTACATGTCTTTGGACTGCAGGAGGAAATCAGAGCACCCCGAGGAAACCCACGAGGAAACGGAGAGAACATGCAAACTCCACACGGGACGGCACCCGTGTCGAACCTGGGGCTGGAACCCAGGACTTTCTTGCTGTGAGGCGACAGTGTTAGATACGATCAGATATGTTTCCGGCAATTAAAGTGGACTTTGTTTTAGGTTTTAATATTTTTATCACACACCTATCTGGTTGCCATAGTGTTGGAAGCACACAAATGTAAAGGCTGTCCTTATGTCCTGTAACATTACAGTTTCCCTTCACAGGAACTATCGGCCCAATCCTGTCTCGTGCAATGACACTGCCCTTGTGTGAGCTTCATATAGCCACCAAGAACTGACCTCTGATCAGAGGCCAGATCACTGACCTCAACCCCACTGAACATCTCTGGGGTGAAATGGAGTGCTGAATGTTCCCCAGAACTCCTTACCCTATATCAGTATCCAACTGGGCTCTTGAGGCTGAATGAATAAATCCCTATCGCCAAACAAGAAAAATCTAGTGGAAAGCATTCCCAGAGGAGTTGAGGGTGTTATAAGTATGCCTACGTATATAGGAGATGTTCGATATGGTCCGTTATTGTAAATACACGATATGCGTACACAGTGTTGAGTTTTCACCCAGAGTGCTAAATTAACTGAGTAAAATTAGTTCAAATGAACTCTGAAAGAGTAAATTCGACAGTGAGGACTTTTCCTGTGTACAAGAAACACCCATGGTAGCGTCCTAAGACCCGTACGACAAAATGTGTTTGTTTGGTTTTTTTATTTATTTGAAAATATGTACAGTACCGTGCAAAAGTCTTAGGCACGTGCAAGGAAATGCTGCAAAGTAAAAATGACTACAAAAATAATGAAATTAAATCTTTCCACTTAAAAGAAAAACACTCCAACATGCAGGAAATGCTAATAACTAAACAAAGTCAATATCTGGTGTTGGTGGTGAATATCGAGTTTTTCTGCCACGCTGCTCTTCTGGAGACTCGGACTTGTGAACTTACTTCATTTCTTGTAGGCAAAACCCAGGAGTCCTCATCTTGTGTTTTCTCTGAAAAGTGCTCTCTTATGTAACATGTTGCGCTCTTTACTGATGTACAAAACTTTTCACATACAAAGAATTTATTTATTTATTTTTTTTTAAAGTAATGTCTGGACATCAGAATTTGTTTTTTGTACTGACTCAGTAATGCAGCGATCGGAAAAATAAATACCTATGATAAAATTTGTCCTAAAAAAAATTAAAAAAAATAGGGAGCCTAAGACTTTTGCACAGTACTGTGTTTAAAGCTAATATATATGAGGGACAAACAATACACAAGAAGCACTTGTCAGGGTATAGTATTAGCACAGATCATGTAGCAGACGCTCTTCGTCTCACACGATAACTGGACCATCCTGTTTAACAGCCAGGAGCATGAATTTGAGCGCAGGACGCACAGACAGAAAGCACCCAGGCTCTTTTATCCCTCGGCCATGTCAGCATGGCCACTCCCACACCAGTGGCTTTGAGATAAAGTATCTCCACAATACACACGCAGAAAGAAAGAGAGACGAAAGTGTACAGGTGGTATGTAAAAGAGTACCCTCCTGTACAAGCTTCAGGATGAGGAAAACCTTTGTTTTGCTTTTTCTTCTGCCTGTGAGTATAAATATTTCTGTACAAGACTGAACATACTGTAGGTTGTTTTGCATGAGCCAGGGGCGGTGATGAATTTCATTTCTATTCGCATTTATATTTCAGCATGTTTACAATGTGAACACGTGCAAAACATGAACACTTTTCTCTGCTTTCATGAGGTATTAGCGGGGTCCTGAAAGTTTAATGATCTGCACACTACTGGTCTGTTTGCTGGGCTGGGAAATTTATCCTCGATTGTAGAATCGATTCAAGATTTCTTTAAAGGGTGAATGCACTTGATTAAGCATCCAGTGTTGTATATCTGCATGGTGGGAAAACCACTTTAAAAAATTGGTTATGAAAACTTATCTGAGCTTTTTTTTTTTTTTTTAAGGTATATCTCAAGCACAACTGAGCACAGTTCTAGCATTTTAAATTCCTCGGAAAGTGAAAAGGGAGAAAGTTGTATGTTAAAATTGATTAAACTTATGTCTATTACAATATGGTGCTGATCACAACTTGAATGAAACCTGGCATTAACTGTGGGAGGAACTCTCTCTTAGCTAGCGATGGCCATTCAAACCGAGGGGGCTTATTTTATATATTAGATCTGCAATATTGCATTGCAATGTATTTTAAATCAGTTAATTCTGATCATTTGATAATTTAGTAAGAATGGCCCACTAAAAGATCATTTGTTTCTACAAGCACAGAACAAACCCCCAGGTTTTGACAGCTTGCCTTCTTTCACTTCACTAGTAATCCCTCTAAAGTGGCATTAATGTAAATAATGCTAGTTTACAGTGTATACGGGGTCTCTGAAATTTATTTTAATGATCATATAAGTGGAAGTAAATAAAAAAAAAAAACCCTCAGGCAATATATGGGAGTTAGCTCTTGACTTCATTCGCATGGCACCTCATTTACGTAATTACAGAAAAGCAGAAAATAATTACTTGAGAGGATGAAAGACATTTCAATGTCTCTTGGCTCCGTTATAATAATACTTGCAGACAATGTAAAACATTGAGCACGTGTCTAAAATTAAAATAAAATACTACTACTAGTAATAATAATAATAATAAGAAGAAGAAGTTGTGGATAACACTGCAGCCCCAAAAGAAACCTTCACCCGTTAAATACAACACAAAAAAAAAAGTTCAGACTTTTCTGGGTCATTATCATGTCAGAATGAACAAAAACGGGTGACAGAAATCTGCCCTAATTGTTATAATGGATGTCTTTCCAAACAGCACATGTCCAAATATGCCTCAGTGCTGTCTGGCACCATTTATGGGTTTTGTCATGTGAACACCTTGGCCTAAGGGCTCATGCTATGGTTGGTTTTCTAACTCATGCATTTTTTTTTATATTGCATTTAAAATGATATTTTATTTTATTTTATTTTATCTCATATTTGCCTGACTGTAAACAAATACAGAAGAAAACTGATCACCAAGAAGCCTTGAGATTTAAACTAAAACCAGTTTGTAAATATATGCTGCTTGTCAAACCTTTTTGAACACCTGGAGTTTCTCATGTTTTATGACGGTGTAATAACTGTCATTACGAGTAAAGGTAACAGAATAGCAATTAAATAACGAATCTTGGACTGTGAAAAGTGTTTACTGCTCCAGCTCGTTTCGTACTGCAACTCTATATGACTTCTTTACTGAAGGGAGGGTAAATACGCCTATAGGGAACAGACTCAGGTGTGAGGGTATTCTCTGTCTCTCATTCCTGTTGTACCATACAGCACATCAGGTGCTCGGTTCACATTTCCGTAGCTAACCCCTAACCCCTAACCCTAACCCTAAGGGCATCCTGCAGGGTGAGGTCGCTAGCCCCACGCCCAACTCTCCCCTAACTCGGGACTTGAGTTCATGCACGCACACACATGGGTGCTTCAGGGTAGCCAATGCACCTAATGTGCATGTCCTCAGACTGTGGGAGGAAACCGGAGTACCCGGAGGAAACCCGCGTTAAAATGTTGCGAGCAGGGAGTGGGGGGGTGGCTAGCGACGGCAAAATGTTACGAGCTGGGGGGGCTTTTGAGACCAATTGGGTGAAATTGAATAATTTCCCATGGCACACCTGGCGATCTCTCGCGGCACAGTGGTTGAAAAACACTGGCTTAAAGTAATTCATTGTCAGTGTTGTCGATGTTCATTTAACTCGAGTGATATATTGAAAAAGGGAAAGGGGAGGAGGAAGGGTTATACAAAAGGCGCCATTTTAGAAGTGAATCAGGGTGAGGTTTTAGGAAACATGGCATTATTCAGTTAAGATGTGAAAAAATCTAAGTAGAGACAATTAAAAAGCATTAGTGCTCTTAGCAAAGCACCTGATATGAGTATAGCTGAAGTTATTATTAACTTAAGGGTGAAAATAGTGAGGAACCCGTATTTATGTTATCTATGCTCTGTTGTGAATAAAATATTGGCTCGTGTGATTTGAAAGTCGTTTAGTTCTCATTTTATTCAACCTTAAAGAACGTCCCAACTTTTCTGGAATTCGGGTTGTAATAACCTAATAATAATACGTAAGTAAGTAAAGTTTATTTATAAAGCGCTTTTCACCGATAAGGAGTCACAAAGCGCTGTAGACAATCAGAATTAGTTAAAGCAAAATGCAAAAACACTACTAGATAATACTAAATAAAACAACAAAATAACACAAACATACAAAATGAATAAAACAATAAGATCGAGCACAAAACCGAATTATAAGCCTGGCTAAATAAAACAGTTTTCAACGTTTTTTTTTAAGGATTCCACAGTGTCAGCTGAACAAATGTGAAGTGGAAGGCTGTTCCAAAGTCTCGGTGCTCTCGAATGAAATGCGTGCACAAACAAAGCACAGATGAATCAAAAGACCGTAGCCTTACATGTGCCCCAAGGGTTTCCAGGTTGATTTCTCGGAATAGTTTTTGAATATCATACCGACCCCTCCCAACACAACCACCACCAGGAACACCCCACCAACTGGAGATTCCCTCGGGTTTATTTCAGGTCTGTGGGAAACACTGGCGCAACATGCGCATTAATGTAATCACAGCATAAAACAAAGCACAGGGTAATGTTAGCCGTCTTTTAGTTTTCTTTTTATTCAACTTTAAAGAACGTTCCCAACTTTTCTGGAATTCGGGTTGTATAATTTTTTTTTTTTCTGACAGCATATAAATCATGAATAAATAAATTTGGTGTGACTTAAGAAAGTCACTCTACGCACTCTAGCTGCGAGTTTATTAGTTATGCTGATCTACTAACGAATAATCTGGCAGCTCAGTGTTCTTGTACAAATTCCTGCGTATTCTGGGAAACTGGCGGCGGTGGGGGGGGGGGGGGGTTCATGATTCTGATTTTAAATATAATCACTTTGTGCTAACACATCATATTTATTTATTTATTTATTTATTTATTTTTGAATTTAGTTAAAACATAATTTTATTGTTTTATAATTGTTTCAAGCTTTTACTGTGTTAACAGCTTTAGTTTCATAGGGCACCACTTTGCTCATTCTTCCGTTCATTGTGATGTGTGTTTTCAGCTGTGGGCTGAGAGTTCACATGAACTGAAAAGACGGGACGAGACCAATAACAAGACAAGTGTATGTATTTAGTAATGACTTTATCTCATGATATGTTTGCACTCACAAATTAAAGTGATTATAATGACAATTTATCATTTGAGTGAATGTTAGAAAATCCATTATATTGTGATTTTCTGTCTAAGGAGCGGGTGCTCATTCGATCCAAGAGGAGATGGGTGCTGTCTACGATCGAACTGGATGAGGAAAGTCCTGGACCTTTTCCGAGTAAAGTTACACAGGTAGGACTTTACTCATTCCGCAGCCTAAATATGAATGAATCCCGGATTGGCAGGTTATCTTGCACTGTGAAAATGCTCGGCAATTTATTGGTAATTGGATTTCATGAACCCACGTGTATATACGGAGAAAATCAGAGCAGTTGAAACTTTTTGCCTAGTTTGAGGACAAAAATGAGGCGCATTTTAGTGTTCTATTACATTTTTACCATTTCCGTTTGGGTTTGGGGTTTCTAAATACTTTGTGTAAGGGGCATTTTTTAAGGGGTACGATGTTAAGTGGTATAATAAACCCGATTCTGCAGTGACGTCTGTAGAAATAACAGCCTGAAAACGGGCTGCAATTAAATAGATATGAGATGATCCATATTCGCACCTTGCTAGAACGTCTAAAAAACTGACTTTTTTAAAGTAATTTACAGCAGTAAATCACATCATATTATATCTTATTTTAATTGCCTCTCGGGGATAAATAAAGTTTTCTGATTCTGATTCTGATTCTCATTCTGTGCAGACGTAAGGTAGAATCTTTTAAGTAAAAGCTGCTATACCCTTTTACAAAAATCTAAATATTATCATCAGTATAATGGCTGTTTTGTCAAAAAAAAAAAACCAAAACAAAACAAAAAAACTACGTTTCGGCGCCTTCCTGCGAAAGGTGAAATCCACGAAGTAGCGCCGTCACATATATATATATATATATATATATATATACTACCATTCAGAAGTTTGGGGTCACTTATTTTTGAAAGAAAAACACAGTTTGTTTCAATGAAGATAACGTTAAACTAATCAGAAATACACGCTACACATTGTTAATGTGGTAAATGACTAT
>JAQLOM010165472.1:0-11808 GCA_030068315.1 Chrysichthys thysi
GTGTGTGTGTGTGTGTGTGTGTGTGTGTGTGTGTGTGTGTGTGTGTGTGTGTGTGTGTGTGTGTGTGTGCGCGTGCATGCTTTTAGGCTTATCAGGATATTAATATTGACAGCTGGCTGGTTTAAGAGTTATTGACCAGGTTTTGTACTCGGATTCATTCATTAGGGTTCATTTGCATAAACCATAGCAGTACAGATCTCTAGGCTCAAAATATTTTTTGGGCTGGTGCCTGGTCCCTTATTGCTCCCAGCTGGCTGAGTACAAATGCCAAACTCCATCAGCTATTCCAATAAAACCTCCCCCACCCCGCTCCACCCCGCACACACATTATAAAGTTAAGCCTCGTTGAGCGGAGGTCTCACATTCTGGTTACCTCGACATTCAGGCCAGATGTTGGCTGGGATTTGACGTGAGGCTGAGCGTCACTCAGGCCCGCAGCTAAATCCTATTACAGCAGCTTCCTCTCTCATTACGTCGCACAAAGCTGATTTTTAAAATCCCCACTGCAGAGCTCCTACCGCCCACCCAACAAACTCAACACCATCTAATGACTACCTGGAGCATGACCGCGTTGTAAGGCGGTCTGCGTTCGACTAAAGCCACTTGTATACGGTGAGATCTCTGCAGTCTTTAGATCGTTACTTGTCACACTTAAGCCTAGATGATCCCCATAAAATCTTGGCAGGATTCTATTACCGACTGCGTGGTGTACGATGAAGATCCTCTAGCAGTAGACCTGCTCTCGTAACTTTTTGCTTGTATGATCATTCGGCACAATCCAAGCTCCAGGTTGAGGTAATAAATTTTGCTGTCCATTTACGTATTTTATTTATGCCATGGTTGCTACTGTATTTGTACCTGCCTGGTGAGCTTTGCGTAATCTTACAACGTCCTTCTATTGCTGGCCTTTTGACAAGTATCGTAGACTTCATTAAACGTTTCTCACGCTGCCAGAACTTTGGTTGTCGACTGTCTTTGGTCTCAGTGACACTAATGCGTTCATGTTATGCGTTCTAAGACCAGTCTCTGAGCTTATGTAACAAACAAATTTATTTATTTTATATTTTTTTCCCGATGTGTGACTTTTGTGCATGATTAAAAAAAATTAGGTCAAGAATCGAACAGCATAGGCCCGACTTCAGATGTGTCCCGTGTGGTCGTGTTGGTCTATTTCAATGTCGACCAGTCTGGGATACTGATCTTGGTTTCTTTTCCCCCCAAAAAAGCATCGTAGCGAAAGGTAGAACAAGCATCTCTCACTCTTGCTTGCTCTCTACCACCTGATATCTAATGCTTGTGGGAACATGGTTGTAATTACGTTTCATCTACGTTCTTGGAAATAACGGAACCCCACTGTACTTTTCCTTGTTGCCTGAGCAACACCCTCAGCTTCAGTAAAAGCTTTTAGATTCAAGCTTTAAAGGTAACGTCAATGCAATATTATTCATGTTTCCCCTTAAACACATCAAAGTCCAGGTTGATACCTTTTTATTTCTGAGCGCAGGGTGGTTAAGGTCAGGTTTTCAGCACTGCTGAAATGATGTATATTTGTAGTTTTGTTACTTTTTTTTATCCAGGCTGAATTTAACTAAGGGGTGGCACAGTGGTGTGGTGGTTAGCACTATCTCTTCACAGAAAGAAGGTCCTGGGTTCGATCCCCGGCGTCGGCCTGGGTGCCTTTCTGTGTGGAGTTTGCATGTTCTCCCCGTGTCCGTGTGGGTTTCCTCCGGGTATTCCGGTTTCCTCCCACAGTCCAAAGACATGCACAGAGGGGATTAGGCTAATTGGTGACTCTAAATTACCCGTAGGTGTGAATGTGAGTGTGAATGGTTGCCTGTCTGTGTGTGTCGCCCTGCGCTGGATTGGTGACCTGTCCAAGGTGTAACCCCGCCTCTCGCCCAAAGTCAGTTGGGATTGGCTCCAGCTTCCGTAACATCTGTAATATGTAAAAGTTCACAAGACAGAATAAGGTCCCTGGGTTATCCTGGTTAGCATTGCTGTGGGTTAAGTGAATTGGTTTATATTTTGGGAAACAGAACTAAGTGAACTCTTTAGAACGTTTCACAGGCAGTTACAAACAAACGATAAGTGTGGGAGTGGAACTGATCATCTACTTAGTCTTACTTATTGAGATATATATATATATATATATTTTTTTTTTCAGCAGTCTTGGACCTCAGAAAAAAACAAGGCTTAAGATCAGGTAGGGGATTGTGACGAGCTCTGAAGAGAGAAGGCTCATAAAGGGAGCGCTGCTGGTCTGGGGATCTGATTCCTGGCCAAAAGCAGTGGTAGACCGCTATGTCTCCGTAATACGTGATCGTGAACCCTGCTGTCTTTCCACCTGCCATTTCCTGTAGACTTAGGTGTGTGCAGGGAAAGCAGGACGTCATGTTGGCCAGCATGTGGATTTGCCTTAAAACGTCTGTTCCATTGGGCTGCAGACGACGAAGAAAGGATCGACCGAACGCGCTGTGAATGTCCTGAACCGAGCGCGCGGCCGTCTTTTGGTGACGTCTAGTTAAATATTTGCATTCGGGGACTATTTACATTCTTCAGAGGTTATGCAAACCTTTTGTTCTAACACGCCTAAGTGTGGGAACCCGTGCTCGTTTGCCCTTTTAGCACCCGAGAGACGACGAAACTGAGCCATAAATGAGGAATGTTACGGTTCTCACCATGCTACTGAGTGATGGTTTTTAAAGCAGCTTGCTGTTGGGGGTTTAAACCCTCAAATGGAAATGCGCTCATATGATCAATAAAGAACAGAACATTTAGGAGAAGTCCTTGGTGCAATGCTAAGAGCCTGAATACATTTGCATTTCTTCAAAACAATTTTTGCATGTTTGGGTATTTGTTTAATTAAATTTAATTAATGTGTGATGCATTTAAAGGATGAAGAGCATTTCATGGCTAAACTTCCACTGGCAACTTGGAAGGCTTCAAGGATGATATTGGACCTACGTCTGAGAGGACCGACATCTTCTCTCTGAGATGTCTGACTTTTGCTTATAAACCTCTGGTATCTTGTTTTTCACTTTGAAATAAAACGGAAAAATGGATGTTTTATACGTAAAGTTTAGCAGTGCCGAATAAATGGCTATAAAGGATAGGATTATATATTTTTTCTTGCGTCTGTATTTTGATTCTGAGGTCCTGAAACCTTGTTTCTCGTCTGAAATGCAATGACCAGTGTTCTGTGCGTCTCCCACGCCGGGAGCTTACTACAGTGATTTCTTACTGTATCCCAGTCTCCTTTTATTTATTTATTTTATTATTTATTTTCAAACTTTGTAATGAAATATGAAACCATGAGAAATAAAGTGACGTGGTTGTAGTTTCCCTGCTGTGTGCTAAGCATCATTTTAGCGACATTAGCATTTGCTTTTCTGTGTTTTTTTTCATCTCAGGTCTCAGGTATGTGTGTTATATCCTGTGAGTAAAATATACCATGTATGATATGTGTAAGGAATAAAAACGCGTGGGAGTGTGCTGCGACGGGAAAATAATCAGTGACCATGGTGTGACGTGATCCAACATAAAGCGGAGTGTTTTATTCCTGTTCTACTACAGCAACTTGCCAACATTAACCATTGATTTATTTAAAATGAAAAAAAAAAAAACGACCTGTGGCACAGTGGTGTGGTGGTTAGCGCTGCTGCCTCACAGCAAGAAGGTCCTGGGTTCGATCCCCGGCTTCGACCTGGGCGTCTCTCAGTGTGGAGTTTGCATGTTCTCCCCGTGTCCGTGTGGGTTTCCTCCGGATACTCCGGTTTCCTCCCACAGTCCAAAGACATGCACAGAGAGGATTAGGCTAATTGATGACTCTAAACTGGCAGTAGGTGGGAATGTGAGTGTGAATGGTTGTCTGTCTCTGTGTGTCGCCCAGGGCGTAACCCCGCCTCTCTCTCGCCCGAAGTCAGCTGGGATTGGCTCCAGCTTCCCCCCCCCGCAACCCTGAACAGGATTAAGTGGCAGAAGACGAGTGAATGAGGGGGGGAAAACCCCAAACATTTTATGCCTTTACAATTATAGTTGATGTTACCACATGAAATATATCCCTGTTCTCACTTACATTATAGCAGCTATAAATGTCATTTCCCCTCACCAGCCTTTTCTTTCCTCTCAAAGTAGGCCAAAACAATTTTAACATTTGTCATGTTACAAAGAAGACTTTCACTTTCTGACATGTTAAACTCCTCCTTTCATGAATGTTAATCTTTTCTGTAAGTTTTTCTTTGCGTCTCCCCAACCGTATGTATCATAGCCAGCAGCCAATCACAACCAAGGTCAAATGAACAGGGCATTCTGATTGGCCAGACTCGTTCCTCCAGCCATATTTTTATTTCAGTTTCCCCACACCACATTTTCACAAACAACGCTGCGTGTTCTTTGTCTTTTGTGTAATTGTGATCTACACTGTACTGTATTTTATATATTATTAATATTTTACTCCATTTTAATTCATGTTTAGAGTTTATAATTCCCCGGGAAATCCGCAAGAAAAAAAAGAGATATATTCTAAATTAAAAAAATCCATGAATAGCCGGGGGATAATACAGCGGGGGATCAGTGTATCCGGAAAAATATCCTGATATGATTTTTAGATCATATCGCCTAGCCCTAAGCGAACAGAACGTATAGCGGCCTTTATCTAGCTAGTAGTTTATCAGATGTTTGTTTGACCTTGAACACCCTGAGCTGTAGCTCTCAGTACTGGATAACGTACGCCGCCGCGTGATCGCACATATCCACACAAATTCGAAGCAGAAATCTTCGGGTGGACGTTTTGGGGTTTTGAAATGGTCTCCTCTCTCGGCGTCCCGTCCCGTGTCGTGTCGGTTTGGGACGCTACCGCGCTAGGTTACACATGCTCAGGCACTAGATAGTGAGGAGTGCACAGTGAGACGGTTTGAGACGGAACCACAGAGTAATGAGTTCATTATTCTGCAGAACAAAATGGAGGTGAGTGGAGGAGAGAAAACACGTTAAGAAAGCACTCTGTGATTCAGGGTCTATAGATGCTGCCGTGTGTGTGTGTGTGTGTGTGTGTGTGTGTGTGTGTGTGTGTGTGTGTGTGTGTGTGTGCATATGGATGGATGGCTGGTTGTGTCCTTCACCTCTCTCATACTCCTCCTCCTCATGTCCCATAAACCTTTACTGCACTTATCCTCCACTATTAATCTCTCTCTCTCTCCCTCTCTCTCTCTCTGAGTCCAAGTTCCACTGCAGATCATTTGTTTCTTCTTTTCTGCTGTCCGTGTAATAATCCCTCGCTCCCGGCACTCCTTTACCTCCCTCTGTGTAATAATATCCTTCTCTCCCGCTTCCTCATGTTGTTGCTCATTGCCCATATCTCACGTTTAGGCATCCAGCTATTCCTCCTCTCGTCTGTTCCTCCTTCCATCCTTCTATCCCTCTTCCCAACCTGCATGCAGCCATCCAGCCATCGCTCTTTCTTTCCTCCCATCTGTCCTGTTATTTCCTTATTCTCACCAATCTTTCCACTTTCCTCCTTTTGTCTCCCCTCACCCCTCCATCTCTCCTCTCATTCTCCCCTCACCCCTCCATCTCTCATTTCACCCATCTATCTCTCCTCTCATTCTCTCTTCCATCCCATCATCCCATCATGCCTCCTCTTTCTCCCCTTACCCCTCGGTCTTTTCTATCGTTCTCCTCATCCCTTCATCACTCCTCTCATTCTCGCCTTACCCCTCCATCTTTCATTTCTCTCATCTATCTCTCCTCTCATTCTCTCTTCACCCTTCCATCCCCCATCTCATTCTTCCCTCACCCTTCAGTCTTTTATCGTTCTCTCCTCACCCCTCCATCTTTCATTTCTCTCCTCTCATTCTCCCCTCACCCCCATCCCTCCTTTCATTCTCCCCTAACCCCTCAGTCTTTTCTGTCGTTCTCCTCATCCCTCCATCTCTCCTCTCATTCTCCCCTCCATCTTTCGTTTCTCTCATCTATCTCTTCTCTCTCCCCTCACCTCTTTCCTCGTTATCCTTCGCGTCTCCTCTAAACCATCATCTCCGATTCCCATTGTCCCTCGCTTTTCTCCCCGTGCTCCCCTCATCTCTCTATACATGTGCTTTCTCTTTTTCCCCTTCTCTTCCTTCTGTATCACCTTTATTCTCTTTTATCAGCTCATCCATCCATCACTTTCTCCTCTCTTTCTCTCTCTCTCTCTCTCTCTCTCTCTCTCTCTCTCAGGCATGTATTATGTAAGCCTGCTTTTGGGGGTGAGGCTGTTTGTTATGTAACCCGTCTCACTCGTGGAATACTAATGAAATACAGACAATAGAGAAATGAACATTTTCAACTAGGGTTGAGGTAAGAAATAAAACACTTGGTGCTGTGTTGTTATAGTAAATTAATCAACAACAGGCTGTGTGATGAAGCTGAGTTACGGTTTACCAGCCTGAAACACATGATTTTCCTACAGCAGCACGTCATATTTATAAATAAAGCATGACACTGTGTGTGTGTGTGTGTGTGAACTTTATCCTTCTTGCAGTGAGTTACAGCTCACGCATCGCCCCACGTACCCTCTGCGTGTGATGCCAGCAAGAACAGCCAATCACAAAGCAGGTCCACACGTGAGGTCACTTAACGTCAAGTCCACTTTATTGTACAGGACAACGTCCGACGTTACGCAACACTTTTACTTCAAACACGTAGAAAATCTAAAATCATTACATGACACCACAACAAAAGATCAAAAGAATTCTTTCTTTCTTTAAAAAAAAAAAAAAAGATTAATATTTAAAGAAAGAGGGTTGTATTTGGCCATTATGATGCATCAGTGCTACATGTCACATGATTCCGTGTAAGAGATTCGTCACAAGTTTAAAACGTAAAGCTTGCCCATGAAACTAAACTATTCTTTGCCACAATGTTAATATGAATATAAAACACATTTCAGTACTGTATGATACAGGAAAGATAAACGGTGAGGAAAAGTAAAAGGTTAGATAATTTATTAAAAGCGTTTAAAAAAAAAAGAAAAGAGAAGGGTTTCATTTGCACGTTGCTAGACTTCACAGGAACGGGAAGCAAACGTCGTTTGTATTGTGTGTTTTTTGTTTTTTTTTTAACATGAAGCATGAGTGGACGCCACACGAGCCGAGAGTGTCGAAATGAGGGTGACCCGGATGTGTACTGTTTTTGAGACACGCTGAAAAAGTCTGGGATTCCATTGGGTTTTGCTTTTTTTTTTTCTTTCTGTCAATCCTGCCCCCAGTGTCCAGAACATGGTCACCCTAGTCAAAATACAGGTAGTCCTCAAGTTACGATGGAGATGTGGTCCGCTACACTCATCGTAACTGGAACATATTGAATGTCGAATGGCGTAGGCCACTGCTTAGCCTAGCTTCCAGAGGAGTCTTTTCCTGTAGGACACATGCTTTTGAATTAAAATTAGCTCTTGAAGTACACAAAAAAACCTGCGGCAATCCACTGTACAGTACACCGATACACAAGGTCAGTCCGTGAGTTGTGGGCGAGAGTGAGGCATCACACAAGGCTAGGGACACGTCCACACGTATGGTACCTCATACGCTGTTACGCTGGCCTGCCAGCGATGCCTGCCCACGACTATCAAATATTTTCTAAATATTTAAAAAATTTTAGCGGATCATAATCATTATCATAACTTTCGGAAAATCATAAGTTGGGCCATCGTAACTAGGGGAGTGTCTGTAAACAGCATCAGGAGCCTTAGCTGCTCACTTAGAACTAGAATTTCCCTCCCTTATATATTCTGCGTCTGCCCAAGATCGTGACGTGGCCTTCACCAAAACTGCGTAGTGTGCAATCAGCTATAAACAACCATGGTTAAAAAAAAAAAAAAACCTCAATGTGGGCTACTTTTTTTTTATAGTGCGAGATGGAATAAGCATACTTTTTTGTTGCTATTTTGTTCAAAGCAAAGCAGATGAAACATGCTGTATCCATCGGTTACAAAATGAAAAGTGGAAGCCCATCCTCACGGCCCTTCTGTTATTCCTAACCTTCCTCTGAAGATCAAAAATACAAAAAAAAGAAAAAAAAAAGTGAATTTTTTTTTTAATACACCGTTTTTTATACGCCGTGCCCCAAATATCCGGATCCACAGGCAATTACTTATTTAAATACAGATATTACAACAAAAATGCTCAGACTGATGGCTTTGGACGTGGCCACACTTGTGTACACGCTGAACTCGATCTTCTAATGATGGTTTTGAAGCCATCTTGGATCTGAAATAAAAAGAAAAATATTACATTTTCACATAGCGCCTGTGGATCCAGACTTATGGGACACCCTGTATATTATAGATATACCTTTTGTGTGTGTGTGTGTTTTAAATTCAACTGAATACGCATCTCTGCCAAGCACGGTGTGTAGAGCATGGACACCATTATACCACCCTGCATAGTGCACTCCCTTACAGCACCGCACACAGCCCGAGTGCCAGATCACTTCCTGTTGGACATCCAGTGCACTACACGGAAATGTAGGATATGTTCTTTTCCACTCTAGGTAGTGCACTTTTACAGGTCACATGAGGCTGAATTCTGAATCAACACTCATTAGATAGACTACATGGCCAAACCTTTGTGTACCCCTGACCATCACACGCATGTAGTGTTCTTGTTGAGCGTCCCACTCCAGATTTATTCCCCCTTCGCTCTTATCATAATCTCCACTCTTCTCTTCTGGGATGGTTTTCCACTAGATGTCGGAGTGTGGCTGTAGGGATTAGTGTTCATTCAGATACAAGTGCTGTTGGGCGCTGATGATGGGATGTCGAGGAGGCTCCGTTTCCAGTTCATCCATTTTGAAGGTGTCCAATGGGGTTGAGGTTCCCTGCTGAACAGACCATGTCCTCACGGAGCGGGCTTTGTGCACGTGGCATCGTCATGCCGGAACAGTGTTTTGTGTCTCGGTTCCACTAAAGGGAAACGGTAAAACTACGGCACACGGAGACGTCAACAACAATTGTGCTTTCCACTCAGTGGTAACAATTTTGCGAAAAACCCACATACGCATGTGATGCTCAGGTGTCCGTGTACTTTTCGCCCAATATATGATTGAAAAGCTACTTCATTTACCCCGTGTAGTAAGTCTATCCTTACATATTTCCAAACAAATACAGGGTGAAATTATACCACGCCTTATACGGAGCACATTCTGTATCTACAGAGTAGGAAATCCATTCAGGATTCAGCCTCTGAGAAGAAACTACAGTGATCCCCCGTTTATCGCGGGAGTTACGCTCCAGACCCACCTGCGCTAGGTGAAAATCCGTGATGTAGTGAGAGCATATTAAAAAAAAAATAATAAATACGTTTAAACCTTAAAATCCCCCTCCCGCACACTTTAAAACACATTTAACCTTATTAAAACACTTCTTAAACACACTGTAAACGTATCTGATGCGTATTTGGACGCTGCCCACTGTTCTATCCGAGACTGCGCCTTGTTAGCAGCAGCCAATCAGAGCCCAAGAGAATGAAAAGCACACTCTGAGTTTCTGGTTGAGTTTCCTTCTTCAGCCAATAATGTTCCTTGAAGGTTTCCCAAGTAATGTTTTTCATCTCATGATATGTGAGACTCTTTGTCTACGCCTGTAGCCTGCTTAAAACTCATTAAAAAATGTTCACAGCGAACGGTTCGTAGCAGACTCGTGGAATGTTAGTTCTCTCTGGTGTTCAAGGTTTTGACATTCACTTTACGATTACACTCTGCACTCTGTGGTATAATTACAGAATAATAAATAATAAATGACTATTTTTGTGCTTAAAAATCTTTTTTTTTTTTTTTTTTAAACAATTTTTACATACAGTCCGTAGGGTCTGGACTAATCGTATCTACATACAACCCAACGGGGAAATTAGGTTCGGGTCACGACCAGAGTTTTGAAACGAATTATGGTCGTGACCAGAGGTTCCACTGTATGTTAGAATAAACACATTGTATTGTTACTGATATTTTCGCACAGAAAGAAGATCGCAATAAACCGCAGATTTCCGCGGTAGACAATTTGACATGTTTCTGTTTTTAAATCTAGATTAAAAACCCATTTTTATTCACAGGCTTTTCCTTAGCCCTTATTTCCCTTTTTGCTTTTGCGTTTTAGTGTGTTTATTAGTGTAATGATTTGTTTGGCATGTTTTATCATGAGGATTTATTTATTTATTTTATTTTTATTTTATTGGTTGTTGTTTAATTAGCCTGTTTTTAATTAATTTTATTTCTTATTGATGTACAGCACTTTGGGCAGTAACAGCTGTGTTTAAATGTGCTATAAAAATAAATTTTACTTACTTACTTACTTACTATGTTCTACAAGAAAATCCGCGATATAGCGGGACCGTGAAAGGTGAACCGCGATATAGCGGGGGATCACTGTCTAACTTTCTAAGAGTTTGTTTATCCTGATCGCAGATTCTTTCTTAATTAGACTCCAGTGTTATTGCTCACTCTCTCACACACTCCTTCTCTCTCAAATGTCCTGAGCTGAGTGGGCTGTGTATCCACACAGCGCCCCCTGTTGGACAACAAGACTATCCCCCCCCTCCCTTTAAAAAAAGCATAATTCTGGCTGATTAGCAGATTAGATTAGAAGTAAACATGAATTACACCATATTGCCCTGGTTTGGGGGAGGGAACCAAAGTCCATTGCACTGTTCACAGTTTATGATTAAAAATCCCTGCACAACAACTCGATTATACTCTTCATTACATATATAATATATATACATATTTTTTTTTCTTTCTTAATATAAATCAGAGATTTTTTTAAAATCAGATATATTAATCAGTGTTATTGAAATATCAGCATACACATCACCACAGGAGGCATCACTTACAAGTTATTAATCACTACAGCGAAGGTGGCTTACTTTAGTAAAGGTACTGGAAGAAGAGGATTTTTCGAGGACCGGCATATTTACAAAAGGTTTCATGCAAAACGTCTCTTAAAAATCGTTCCGCGTTTCTGTTTCTTAGTAAAGACGTGGAGTTACCGGAAAAGAAGATGTCGTATAAAGATTGCGGTCGTCAGTAAGAATAACAGTCCCTGCCTTGCTCTGATAATACACCACTGCCTATGAAGCTGCCCGTGTGTGTGTGTGTGTGTGTGTGCGTACAGAAAAGACCGCAGTGCCTTATAACAGAAAACAAACGGATTATTAGTGTGTTGAAAAAGAAAAAGAAAACAAAAAGTGCTGCCTTTTCTTATCTTAAAGAGCCAAAAACACAAACTCCCAATTAGGACCTAAAAAAAATAAAAAGGAAGAAAGTTGCAGGTCCGTTATCACACACCCCCACACACTCCCTTTACTCAGAGTGAATAAATAAATCAATCTGCTCCACAAGGGTCATGCTGGAGCATGAGCTTCACTCCAGAGGAGAAAGTGGGACGGGACGTGTCTCTCAATGGGCACTTCACACCGTCGTCCATGGAAGCGCAAAAAATAATTAAATAAACAAAACATTTTTGAAAATGTTAATGATTGTACCCGGTTTCTCATAAACAACATGGGAATGAATTACCTATAAGTCACGGTGATGACAGAGCACCGGAGACTTCGGAGTTTCTTAATTTAACTAATGATTCATTAAGACCCGGGCCGGCACGGTGGTGTGGTGGTTTGCACTGTCACTTCACAGCAAGAAGGTCCAGGGTTTGATCCCCGGGGTCGACCTGGTCGTCTTTCTGTGTGGAGTTTGCATGTTCTCCCCGTGTCTGTGTGAGTTTCCTCCGGGTACTCCGGTTTCCTCCCACAGTCCAAAGACATGCACAGAGGGGATTAGGCT
>JAQLOM010165514.1:0-11806 GCA_030068315.1 Chrysichthys thysi
TCTTTTACCACTAGACTTATCTTTGGGTGGCATAATGATGGCACTGGGCAGAAAAACCGTGAAAAACACCAAATAATTGCCGAAAATAACAGTATAGCTTCCCAATGACCCCAGCTCAACCGACGCTTATAAACAACTACGTAGTAGCGCGCACGCAACTGCTGAACTACAGGACTCAGATCGCAACACCTGGGATTTTTAAACTATCATACCGGACATTCTGGCTAATGGATTACGTATTCAGACCAGCAGATTTTATCTGTTGCATCAGATATCCGTTAATGCGGTGTCTGTAGATGAGAGGATCGACTGTACCGATATAAGGTATATGTCTATGTACGCTTTTGTAGCACGGTATTTTATCTCAGTGTACTTAATAATTCATGGTTTTGTATCATACTTTTTATCCATCAGGGCCCATTCAATGCAGAGCTTTACCAATAAGCAAATATGTACAGCTTTATATCACTATACAACTACCTCCAGTGATCATTATATATTAAATAATGTAATTTTATAATGAATATTTAAAATGCTAAAACCGCAATTAAATATGTCATACCTCCTTGCAGGTGCAAAGGGTAGTGTTGCCACCTCACTAACTCCACGGTTCAATCCTGAGCTTGGGATACTGTCTGTCTGGAGTTCTGCATGTTCCTCCCATGTCTGGGTGGGTTTCCTCAGGGTTTCCCAGTTTCCTCCAACCTCCCTGAAGCATACCTGTTGGACGAGTGACTACATTAAACAGCCTTGAGGTGTGAATGTGTGTATATGGTGCCTGGTTATGTACCGTGTACTGGGATATTGTCAGGAGATCATCTGGATCCAATGTGAATCTGGATAGAGTGCTTACTGAGGATAAATGAGTGAACTTTCTTGGAGGGGTTAACTTCATTTCTGGGACATTAGCACTAGTGAGTGTTTGAAGTCCACTTTGCCAAGTATTTAGAACTTTAGCAAGACTATCTGGCCAATATAATGTCTCAGTGGTTATGATTTCTGATAGCCATCATTAAGTTGTGAATTTGTGAAATCCCAGCTCTACGACTATTGGCTTCATGAGCAAGACCATTTACTCTCAGCTGCACAGCACTGTGCTTGGATTGGATTCTCGTTCACATGAGTCACTTTGGATGTCTTCCCAATGAATAAATCCCCCCAATGTGCATCACAAGTAAGACAGCGCAGCCTATATTGGGCAAATCTGGAGTCTGTGACATACGACCGCTGGTATGTTTGTTTGTGTGTGATATTCTCTTTGCAAATCTAGTGCGGAGGTCGTGCAATCGACCAGCTGCCTGCACCAAATGCCACTCATGTGGGATTGCATCTGAAGAAACACAAACGCTTTGGAACGTTGTGTACACTTCCCTCCCTCGCATGACCCCACATGGAGATTCTGCAATCCCCCCCAATTACAGCCCTGGTGCACAGTACGGCCTGTGTGTTTGTGCGGCAACAAAGTCCCATAACTTCCTCCAAAGAGCAGTGGGAGCAGCAGGAAGCTGAAAACTCCAGGAAGACATGTTCTCTCACAAAGCTGAGCTTTTATGGCATTAAAAACCTACATGGCTTTATAATGCCCAAAAGCAGTGAGGAACTATTTAACAGGAGGAAAAGTGGCTCCATTCTCCAGCCTACATCAAGAGCCTAAAATTCTCATGCTATGCTCCAGACTAAATCTGATATGAGAAGCTTCTTCTAGGGTGACCTTACATCCTGTTTATCCTGGGCCTAAAAATGCTTCAGGGCTGGGATTTTTAAATCGCCGAAAAATATCTGGGATTCAGCTTTTGCTTTCTATATTCGCCATTTCTTTTGCGGGCAGTCGTCTGCCCCATGCCGCCATCCTGACCCCAGTGTCGTTATTTTTTGTTTTTCAAGGACCAAAATGTGGTCATGCTACGTCTACCAAATATTCTCACCAGAAAGCGTTTGAGAGTCTAGATTTCAAAAAGGTGATGCACAAAAAAAAAAAAAAAAAGTTTCTTGGTTATTTGTAGGGTTACTGTGGTGTCTCTGTGCATAGCAGGATTTATCATCACACCATGGAGGTAATCTGACACAAATGTCCATCTTTAAACCTTTAAACAGCGGTACTAATGTTAACATGCCATCATATTAGCATTTCTCAGGATTATTGATTTCCAACCAAGCTGGAACATCGGATGGCATTCCATTGCTGATTGGCCTAGGACAGCGGGCATCAAATTGCAGACCGCAGCCTGGATGTAAACCAGCCAGGGATTTCAGCGGATCAAACTAAACACTGGAAAAATACTGTTCAACGTATGAAAACCTGGCTGTAGTTCATTCAGTCCAGTTACAACTTCTGTAGCTGATTCTTATTTATATTGCAGCCATTCACATGCATTAATATAAACTATTTACCTGAAGTCAAACTCATTGAGAACGGAAAGAGTTTCCAGATTTCATAGATTTTTTTTTTAATTTTTTTTTTTTATGTTTGTGTTTCATTTACCCTTACTGGTTTGATTAGCGCAGTGACGACATGGCTTGTTTGACAAAAACTGAATTTTTAAAGATGAACAGGCCGTGAAGTATTTGCTTATTCCCCCCTGCTTCGAGTTAGAAACAGATGCCTCATCTGGTCCTATTCTGTGGCATTAGTTAAACGTGATAATATGAAGCGCAAATGGGAAAGCTAACCTAACCTAACCACTTCAAATTCAAATCCATCTTATTTGTAGATGTAAACTAATAATTCATGTTTAAGCATTAGAAGTTGATAACTGTCACCGTTCGGTCATGTTGATTGTTCACGTAAGTGAGACATTTTATTTTTATTATCTGGGCCGTGATTACCCCTGGTCTAGGAGGAGGTTGGGTATTAACCCCACGTTCGAGCCATTACTATTTAGTTTATTTCATCAGTTATTAAAATTTAGTATATAACATTAATCGTAGTATGAACACTACTTGAATTGTCACCCAAGCACATTTTCCTTCTTGTTGTAGTGCCATATTTCCTTTCATCTGTTCTTTCTTAAAGAGGGTGTTCTTAGTCAATAGCACACTTGGAATTTTATTAGCGTTTAACAATGATATACTGGAGAAATCCAGCATGATTTCACAAGTTGTATTCGTGTTTCCCAACAGATTATATTACAACCAGGCCTTTGGCGTGCACATAATGGCTTTTTTTTTTTTTTGAATTTAGTTTTTGCACCAAAACCATACAATATGGGTTTGTTTAATACCACTGATGTAAGTGAACTCGGTGCCATGATTTCCACTGTGTTGTCTGGATTTTGTGGTGAAGTGGGGGAGAATAAGCACCATAAGTGAAGGTAGAAGGTAATAAGTACCACATTGCCAAGTCTTTGCGAGCTGAGTTTGAAACCTTCTTTTCTTGATTGCACAGTGGCTGGTTGTCTCGCTGATACACTTGTCTGGAAGTCTATTATGAGGGGCTGCTGGTTTGTTTATTGAGATCAGGTGGTTTTTTAACACTTGGTTAATCCTGGAACAAGGAGCTTTCTGAGGAGAACCTACAGGGCATACGTTTATAACAACCTAAGGAGCAAGAGTGAGACAGATTTAGATATGAGACTGGTGAGAACTGGCAACCATAAATCAAAATAAATGGATCGAGACCGATCAGTCGTTAATTCATTTAGATCCTGGAACTCATTTATTAGGTCAGGATTGTGCTGGACATTGGACCAGACCCCAATACACCAATAGTCTTTCTTACTAAGTGAAAAATGGCTGTGCTTTGTTGAACTCAACCAATTATCTACATACATAAGTACAAGTCCAAAGCGATAGCAAATCTCCCACTTTAAAATGGAATAAAATCCACAATAGCCAAGTAAGATTTTAATAGAAAATAGAGTTAAAATAAAACAAAAATGGTTGGCTAAATCACAGGTTCCCAACTTTGGTGCTAAAGTGTTCCCTGTCCTACACATTTGAGTATTTTCCCTGCTCAAACACACCCGCTTCAACGCTACATTGTCAGATAATTAGCAAACTAGTTGAATTAGTGGCCAGTCCTGGACCAGGGTTGGGACACTGTGGGTTGGACCATCATCTGGACCTGAAAGAATTTCCAAAACCATCATCATAAACACAACGGCATCATTGTTGACAAACACTCCAAAGTTAGTCAACAGCCACAATTAGTTCAATTGATGAATACCACCGATCGTCGATTACACTCCATGCCATAGTCAATCAGACGAGCCTATAGAATGAGTGCAGAACAACATCACAATTGATAAATATAGTATGAATGGAGATGTTTGCTGCAGCGTTCATATGAAACAACTCAAATTAAATATTTCATGTACCATGTGGTAATGATTAAAAAAAATCCAGTGAACTTCACAGTGCAATAATGTCCATTAGTTATCAAAACCTACTGACATGTTTTTCAGAGATGGGAGGAAAGCAGTCACAAAAAAAAACGCCAAGCATTATTTAGATATCTATCCTAGCTGTTATCATAACTAATGCTAAGTTGGGGCAGGGGGTAGCTCAGGGGGTTAAGACATTGGACTGGTGACTGGAAGGTCGGCAGTTCAAATCCAAGCAAGTCGCTCTGGATAAGAGTGTCTGCCAAATGACAGTAATGTAATGTAAGTGTATGGAATGTTGTGTCTCAGAGATCTTTGCCCCATGCCCCTTACACCAAATGACATTTCATGCAATTGTCAGTGATTTTGCAAAGAATGGGAATCTGTACACGAGCCAAGACTAAAAATAATATTAAACATGACTGGTTTTATCTGAATGTCAAGACGAGAAAAAGACTGACTTAAGACCACTATCCTAACAACTTTAGACCAAACGATGGTGTAAGGCCGAGGCTGGAACAGCAGCCAAACCTTACCCAGCGATCCAGATCCCTGGAGACCTCTCCTACCACACCACTGGTTCCCTCAACTTCCGAAAGCGCGGGGGCTTACTCAAGACCAAGGCATGCTGCGTTACTGGAGAGATATGGCGGGGATCCAGAGGGGTGTGACAAGTTCCTCTTGGCTTGCGAGCTATACGTCGCGGAGTACCCCGAGATAACGGATACCCAAAAGGTCTCGCTGCTAATACAGTGCCTTAAGGGCCCCACAATGGACTGGGCTGTGGCCTTGTGGAAAGAGGAGAGCGTCCTGTGTCTGGACTACTCCGGCTTTGTCCGTCAGTTTCGTCTCATGTTCGACCACCCATAGCATGGGCGGAACAGCGGACAACGACTCCTACGACTGCGCCAAGGGAAGTCTTCGGCGGCTGACTACTCTGTGACCTTCCGTGTTCTGGTTGCTGAGAGTGGCTGGAATGATTCGGCTCTACGGGAGGTGTTCCTGAATGGTCTCCGTCCGGCTTTATGACGAGAGGTCGCTTATAAGGATACTGGACAGGCTTTGGACAAAATTATCTCGCTGGCTATAACCTTAGATATGCACCCTAGAGAGATCGTCCATCCCTCTCAGTTCCAGTACCGACTGTCGGCTTTTCATTCCGACGGACTCTCCGAAGGGGAACATTCGCAGCTGCCCGCAGCCCCTGAACCCATGCAGGTGAGCGTGCACTCGGTACGTTCTTGACGGAGAAGAGGGGGGGATTCCGCTCCAAAGTGCCGGTGTCATGACACCAAGGGACATTCAGCCTATAAAATTCCACAACCTACCAGTGAAGTAAGACGGGCTATCATCCCTTTTATATCCGATCGCTTAACTCGCTCCCAATTTTTCCTCAAGGCTCCTCTTTTTGTCCAGGGAAAACCTATCCCTATTTCTCTGCTAGTAGACTCGGGGGCGACTGGCAATCTCATTACCCACACACTTATAAACTCCGTTAATATTCCCATTACTCCGCTAAATAACCCGGTCTCCGCTCAAGATTTAGATGGGCATAATATCGGAGGTCAGGAATTCACACACATCACACAAAGCCTGCGGTTAGACGTAACACCCACGCACTCGGACAAGATATGTTTTTATGTTATAGAACATGGATGGCCAGCTGTGGTGCTTGAGCTTCCCTGGTTACGTAAACACAGTCCTCAGTTTGACTGGAAGCGACCCCGAGTTGTAAGTTGGTCTCCCGAGTGCGCGCGGACATGCACACCGCCTGCAATATCAGCCCTGACCACTTCCATAGAAAGTCCGAAGGCATCACAAACTATAGATATTCCTGAGGTATATAAACGATTCATCTCTGCCTTCTCCCCGACGAAGGCCGCTCAACTGCCCCCTCATCGGCCGTGGGTCTGCATGATCGATTTATTGCCCTGTAGCACCCCTCCTCGTGTACGTGTTTACTCCCTCTCACGAACCGAAACCGAGGCCATGGAGGAGGAGTATGTTCGAGAGGCTTAAGCTCAGGGGCTAATCAGTAAGACAACATTGCCCGCTTCTGCGGGTTTCTTTTTCATTGAGAAGAGAGTGGGAGGGTTAAGACCTTTTATGGATTATAGAGGTTTGAATGATATCACTATTAAATATCCTCATCCCATTCCACTCGTTCCGGCGGCCATCGAACAACTTCAGAGAGCAAACATTTTTACAAAACTAGATCTTCGAAGCGCCTATAATCTGGTATGCATTAGGGAGGGCGATGAGTGGAAGATAGCTTTTAGCACTACATCCGGGCACTATGAATATAATGTCATGGCGTATGGCTTAGCAAACGCTCCATGTTTCTTTCAATCATTCATGAACGATGTGTTTAGAGATTTGCTCGGAAAATACGTCATAGTATACCTTGACAACATTTTAGTGTATTCACAGGATTACCCCACTCATGTCTGCCAAGTGCTTGAACGCCTGATCCAACATAATTCATTTGCTAAAGCAGAAAAGTGTGAATTCCACAAAACGGAGATCTCGTAATCTCAGCAGTTACCACTTCACCACTGCCTAATACAGTCCGAGAACTCCAGCGCTTCCTTGGGTTCGCCAATTTCTACCGACGGTTCATTAAGGGGTTTAGTGCGGTAACAGCTCCCCTTACAGATCTCCTAAAGGGAGCTCCTAAGTAAATAACAATGACTGTTGAGGCCCGTCAAGTTTTTGACAAACTGATGTCGCTGTTTGTTTCGGCCCCGATCCTGAAAACGAGTTCTGGGTAGAAGCAGATGCATCGGAGGTTGGGTTGGGGGTGGTTTTATCGGAATGACACAGAGATAAGGGGCGCTTGCATCACTGTTCTATTTGCGAAAATTAAACTCTGCTGAAAGAAACTAAGACATAGCGAACAGGGAACTTTTAGCAGTTAAAGCAGCGCTTACTGAATGGAGGCATTGGCTTGAGGGAGCCAAGCATCCCTTCACGGTCATTACGGATCATAGAAACCTCAAATTTTTAAAACAAGCAAAACGTCTCAACCCACGGCAAGCAAGATGGACGTTGTTCTTCACGAGGTTTATTTTCACCACTACTTACCACCCAGGATCCAAAAATGTCCCAGCGGACTTGTTGTCGCGCAGATATAACCCTGATCCACCACCTAAGGAACCGGCTAACATTTTGCCCACTGAAATAGTGGTATCTCCAAATATGTGGACTATAGATAAAGAGATCCGAAACGCAACATGCAATACCCAACCGCCTAACGCATGCCCGCCAGACTGCTTGTTCGTGCCAGAGCAATGGAGAGAGAAACTGGCAGAAATGGTTCATAACAATCCTTCCGTGGGGCATCCAGGGGGCGCCAGCACGCTCGATAAACTACGGTGCAAATATTGGTGGCCTGATATGGGGATAACTGTCCAGCAGGCAGTATAATCCTGCTTGGTATGCACCATTTCCAAGGTTCCGAGGACACTCCCAGTGGGCAAATTAGTGCCATTACCCACTCCAGCCAGGCCTTGGTCTCATTTAGCCGTAGATTTCGCAACGGACCTCCCCGTATCCCAAGGGTTTACCGTAATACTGGTGATAGTAGACCGTTTTTCAAAGGCGTGTAGATTCATCCCGTTTGAGGCGCTCCCCACTGCGAAACATGTCACAGAAGCCTTATTCAAACACATATTTCGTCATTATGGCATACCAGAGGACATTGTCTCAGGTTGCAGTCCCCAATTCACTTCTCGACTATGGAGAGCGCTTTTTAAGAAGCTCGGGACATCGGTCAGTCTCACCTCGGGTCATCATTCGCAGTCCAACGGCCAGGAAGAACACACAATTCAAGAGCTAACTAGATAACTCAGGAATTACTGTAATTGCAGGCAGCATGACTGGGCAGACGTTCTCCCTTGGGCAGAGTACGCTAGAAACTCCCTAAGACATTCCGCAACTCAGCTTTCTCCGTTCCAGTGCGTACTTGGGTATCAACCTCCGTTCTTTCCAGGTGTCAACGAAGAAACCGACGTACCATCGGTAGATCACTGGTTCAGAGAAGCAGAACGATTCTGGGAGAGCGCACATTCCAGTATTACGCGGGCCATTCGAAGATTCACCAAGCAGGCTGATAGACGCAGAGGCGAGAACCCCGAATATAGAGTGGGAGAGCAGGTCTGGCTATCCATTAGGGACTTAAACCTCGCAACTTCCTCCAGTAAGCTCACTCCTCTCTACATAGGTCCTTATCTAATTGAAGCACAAATCAATCCTGTTACTTACCGCTTACGACTCCCTGCTCACATGCACATCAACCGCACTTTTCATGTCTCGCTCCTTAAACCGGTATTTCGGGGACCTCTGGATGCTGGAGAGGTAGCCCCCCCCCCCCCACTCCGGGGGCCACTGACATTGACGGCTCTCCGGCGTACAGGGTTCACAGTCTACTGGACTCCCGCAGACACAGGGGACAGCTCCAAAACGTGGTCGACTGGGAGGGCTACGGACCTGAGGAATAATGCTGGGTTCCCCGAACAGATATCCTCAGTGAGGAACTCCTTCGGGAGTTCCACGAGGCTCATCCGGACCGCCCTGCACCGTCCTGGGAGGTCCGAACTCGCTGGCTCTGCGGGGCCGTGGAGCTTGAGTAGGGAGCGGTCCGTAAGACTGCGTGGCACTGCCAGTCGAGCTGCTGGACAGGGGGGGTGCTGGAAGGCCAAGGCTGGAACAGCAGCCGAACCTTACCCAGTGATCCAGATCCTTGGAGTTCTGACCAGGTTTTACTCAACGCCACCTCCTCTCATTCTACACACCTATACACAATCTTGGACAAGTTATTTAATTGCCAGTTGCCCTCGACTCTGCGTCCGGTCAACGCACAACCATGTGTAGAGTTAATTTTGTGTATGCGTATGCATTTTGTGCTGTATGTCTGTCTCCAACAGCCTCAGCGAGCAAAGTGGAAGAGTGAAGTTTCTCACCGGCTTGTCTTTCTAGACGAACTTCCGCCTCCTCTACCAGAACTGCGGCTATATGACTGGCACTTGTGGGACTCTGTACAGAACTATTTGCAAGAAAAAGGAGTTTTTGCACTTTTGTTCGCACCCATTTGTAAATAAAGCACTTTGGATCACATTTCAACAAGCCTCTGCAACTCCACTATGACAGATGGGAATGACGGGAACACACAGCATCTCCAGCAAAACTCTGCTGATTTATTCCAACCTTGGAAATGTGTCCAAAACGGTGAAATTGCTTGAAATGTCATTTGGTGTATGCCCGGCTTTATGTCTGTGTAGCCAGGCGGCCGCTAAGAATTACATTTAAAAAAGAGAACTTCAGCCAACGAGGGGAGGAGCTAGCTCACTAAGGAAGCTAGCAAGCTAGCGCAAATCTCCTAACTCCCTATCCAAAAGGGAGACCAACACAGGTATGAGGGACTGGTTCCACAGGGGATAACATTTATTAAACACAATACATAAACAGACTGGACCAGGCTAACCCCACACACAGATAGACCACCCCAGACAGTCACATCCGCCACTAGACGTTTCCCACCCAACACACAAAATTGTGAAAGAATCAAAAGGGACACAAAAGCAATTATACACTACAGATCACAAAAACACAATTCAGGTCACCCATGTGCTCTGCACTGAGGGGAATGTGAGGGAACCCACCACCCAGGAGGTCAACTGAGCCGCTGGGATTATAAACACCTGTCCAATACAGTAAACAAAAAGAAAACACTTAATTACATCACACAACACACAGAACCTCAGTTCATAAAGCTACCAGGTTAATGGAGAACTTATCTTGACGAAACTGGAGCAGGGGTAACCTAACCCACACTGATCTCCAGGGAACCCATTTTCCATCGTACACAGGTCTCCCCACAAAAACAGGGTAATACTGAACATCCACAATAAAACCAACAAACAAATTACACAGAAAACAAAATACAATACACAGGCCCTGTCCGCAGGCTCAGAGCTACCCGAGGCCTGCGGTAACCTGAAGTCGTGGGCTCACAACAACACTAAACAGAAGATAAACAAAAGACAAAGCACATGAGAAACAAACAAATGAAAGACAAAAAGCACAGGGAAGACAAAGCAGCAAACACTGGGGCCACGGACAGCAGGGAGATCACTTCCGGTGCATCAGCAAATCTGTTGAAACAAACAAGGCTATGCTACATTAGCATGAATAGCAAATGGCCTGGTAAGACTGAAATATCGGCAAAACACCTACCCTGGCACAACATTAGAGCTTCACTGTCAATCGCGAGGTGCCTGAAGCAGTATTCGCGACTCTTCGCTACTGCTCCAAAAAACCAGACAAACAGTGTTAAACCGCACTAAAACCAACTCGGGAAAACCCACCGAGGTACACAACAGCTTACCTGCGCTTCATAGAATCCTCTGTGGCTAGACCACAACCAGCTAGCCGGCAGCCACTCATAACACAAACAGAAAGCCAACTATACCGTAACCAAAAATTCACTACTTACCCCCCCCCGTCCTGCAGCACCACCAGGCCCATTCTCCCCCAATCAGGAAACCCATCTCCTGGCACCGGGGCCCACTTCCTTAAATAGCCCCGGCCCGCCCATTAATTTGCACACACTTAACTCAACAGGTGACGGCAGTTCAGCATCTCATCACATCTGACTGAATAAGCAGATCACCAACAACCCAGTGGAACAATATTCATTAATAAGCTAGCTAGTTGTAAATGTTTAGCTTAGCTAGCAAATATGCAACAAAAACTCCCTTTGTATAACCAAGTGGTTAAAGTGTTTATTTGGATAACAGCTTAACTCAGACTGTGTTGCTCATACTTTATAGCTGAGTCCCCATTCCAATTAAGTCTTTCTTGCTGTAGTGCATGTGGTGTCTGTTACAAGAAAAGTGTGAAATGTGGGTAAGGTTGCCTTTGAAGTGTATTGTTGATACAGGATTGGTGTCATAGAGGCCTGCTGTTTCCTTCCTGTTTGTTGCTTCCTGTTTTTTTTTACTGGCACTTCCTGTTTTTTGGGGAGGGGGTGGGGGGGTTGTAGTTTTGGTTTTTGTAGTTTTGTTTGTTTGTTTTTTTATACTGTTGTGCCCTCTCAACCTGTATGCACATTATATACTTGACCGTCTAATACATACAATAGTATAATACCTTCCATTCTTGAGCATCCAGAACAGCCTCGCTTTGTTTTGTTTCTTTTGTTGTTGCTGTTGTTGGGGTTTTTTGACCATTTTGAAGATTTCAGTCTGAAAAGGCATCTGATGGCCATTGTTCTACTTATGCTACGTGTGACTTGACCCATGACTTGGAATGTTGGACCTCCTACTAGAATCTAAGTTAAAACAAGGAAGATACACCCTCTACTTGGGAAGGTTTGCTGAACTCTGAAGTCACAGCATCACCAGCAAATTCCATAGCACTTCTTTAAATCAGTACTTTACACCACTTTAAATCACTTTATAAATAAATAATTTTTTATATATATA
>JAQLOM010165629.1:0-11799 GCA_030068315.1 Chrysichthys thysi
GCTTTTTTGTCATGGTCTTGGTCTTGTCTTGGTCTCGATATGCTCCGGTCTTGGTCTTGTCTTGGTCTCGATATGCTCCGGTCTTGGTCTTGTCTTGGTCTTGATATCCTCCGGTCTCGGCAATGTCTTGGTCTCAGTCCAGCCGGTTTTGACTACAACACTAACCCTTGGTGTGTGAGGAGATTATTGTGGCTGACTGGCCTACTTTGGCCCAGATTAAGTTGGTCTGAGGGACATCATTCACCTCTGAAACTCCTGTGAGTACACAATAAATAAAGTGTTCTTGTATGTTAATATGTATCACATGTTAATTGTCTTATTTTTGTAAAGCAGTAATATTATAGCAATAATCCTTCAGATGCTTTTAGGGATTTTCTTTACCATGAATCCATTAGAGTGCCTGAAACCCTGTAAAATGCTGATCATTTCGACTTTTGATGATGAGGCTACAAATAGCACGATGTAAGATGTTTCAGATTCCCATCACTGATGTATAATGTGTTGTCCTGACTCCACTCACAAAGGCACAGAGTGTAGAAAAACACCACTGATACTGTTGGAATGTCAGTCTGAGAATAAAGTGATGAACAAACTCATTCTGTAAGAACGACCTGAAATGTATTTTCTGTTTATTGGATCCATATTGGGAATAAGAGTCCTGGGATGAGCACTGGACAGGCTTTATGATTACAGCAGCAGTTCTTAGGTACACATCCACAGTATTCAGATGATATTATTCACTGGGATTTGGGCCTAAACTGTTGTTTCGAAGTACAAATCTTTCGCCTCCCGAGACCCAAACTTTAATGTTGTGTGCCTTGTCCGTTCTCCTCACTGTTTCTGTTATTTAGTAACTATTGAACTTGATCATTGTCTCTAAACAGGAAAAAGTTTGGCAAAAGAGTAATACCCAATGGTCCTCATATGAGGATCTGACAAGGAAATACACACAATTAGTTTCGGGAAAATGTGGCGTCCTCATATGAGGACAGTGGGATCTAAGGAGGTCCGGGTATCCATGGGAGATTGTCCAAATCAGTAGAACATGTTCACTTTTGTCAAATGTGAGAAATAATGTGTTGCAAATAATGATCGTAAATCTAATAATGAAAACCATATCACAATATGTAAATGAAGATTGGAACAATGTGGCTGTAAATCAATATCTATGAATTTGTGGTAATACGTGTGATCACTCTGTACATATAAACATGTCTTCTCCTAATTGCTGTGTGACATTTTGTGGTTTATTGACACAAACTCAAATCCAGTCCACAGCTGCAGGTGTTCTGGTTTAAAGGCAGCGTTGATCAGATGAAGGTTTTTGTCGTGAACTGAGCTGATCTACAGCACTGTGTAATATGCGGCACAGAAATACACAGCACTGTCGCTCACTGAAACATTATTTATGGTCAAAGAGCCATTGTTTCTCCCATCGCCGCTCAACTGGAACTTCGGTCCAAATTCTTCCTCCAGCTTCGGAAAAACAGTATTTAGATATCCCATGTATTTAAATCCTGTGTCTGGGCTGTGCTTGTACCAGAGTATGCGATCGTAGTTCTTTACAGTGTGCTCACATTTAATTTCAACCAACTCGTCTTGATACTTTATGAAATCAAGAGGTTTCTGGAGTACAGAAGAAACAGCAGAGTCTGTGGAGAGAAAAAGAGCGCAGGAAAGACTGCATAAACTGAAAAATGTATCTTGACCCATTATTTGCGATTCTTCAAAAATATCTGGCTTACCTGTAAAATATAATATTGTGACAGAGCATATGATGAGAACAGTACACATGCTGGCTCTTTGAGCTGTGTGAGACTTTGCTTTGAATGAAGCTAAGAGACAGAGTCGTGTCCCTTGTCCTTTTCTTTGGGGTGCCAATAAAATTACTGACGTGTCATTTCTAATAGGTGAGCGCCCTCTAGGGCAGACTGTCTGCATCCAGCAGATACCTCAAGAACCAAAAGTCTTGCCACAGAAAACATTTGTTTTTAAATTGCTAGTAGAAATGATTGATAAGTGACTTTTTTTAATGATTGAATGATTTGAGATTGAATTAAACTGATTCGATTCAAACAACCAGCCAAACAAATAAGTGCACTCTCAGAAGAGAATAAACTGTTACACTCAAGTGCATGAACTCGAAAGCATTTATAACGAGAGGGTCATGCCTCATAATCATAACGAAGCTAATAACAAACTATGAGTGAATATGGTCCTTAAATATGACTTGATCCAAATATGGCAGAGTTCATGTTACAGTAATCAGCGGCAGATTTGTTGTGTCATACTGCCCTCTTTGGTTTGTTTACTTTTCCGCCTGATTGAGACACACAGTGTGTTTTTGTACAGCTCTGCCTTGTGGTTATAACACTGTGTTTACTCACGGCACAGAAATACACAGCTCGGTCATGATAATCCACTTCGTTTACAATAAAAGAGCCGCTCTCAGGAACTGTTTTAATGGCCGAGAATTTACTTTGGTTGAACTTTCCAAAGTCTTGAGTGCCGTAGGTGGGAGTGTACACTATGAGCTCCATGCTCTCTCCATAACGCTGACGATACCAGTACATCTGATCATAAGACATACCCTTGGTGTGTGAGCAGTTTATAGTGGCTGACCGGCCTATTTCTGCCCACAGCAGCTTGGCCTGAGAGACATCATTTTCCCCTGCAACTCCTACTGAGAGAAAAGAAACGGTTTCTTGGTTTATGGCAGAACAGCATGTGCAGCAGTTATGATATTACACTGATAATCATGCAGGTGCTTTGCAGAGGTATATTTGTGTTACCTTGCATCCAGTAGAGGGACTGAATAATGACTAGAACTCTGATCATGGTGATTCTTGTTATTGAGGCTGCAGACTGAACTCAGATTGTACGAGATTACGCAGATACTAGTCAGTAATGCATGACGTAACATCATGTCCCTACCCACAGAAAAAAAAAATACACCATTCGTACTGTTTAGCATTTCACTGTTTAGCATTTAGACTTCATTCATATTGGTAGGATCTGCTTTTAGTTTATGGCAGATAGATTGTGGTAATTGTGGTCATGCAGATGTGTCTGTGGTCGTCACTGTGCTGTTGTAGAGCAATACTTAGGATACGAATACTTAATATTTAAGAAAGGCCTATTTTGCATCTGTTCATAAGTCTTTGGCACAGCCATTGTTTTTGTACAAATTTTGTTATGTTTATTTTATACATTCTGCTTTATTGAGTCCATACAAAACCATGTTAGATTTCCAACCAGTACTTTTCCAAAAAGAAAAATTGGATTTGAAAAAGGTTTGTATGTCTGTCCGTGAAGAAAGCAGCATGTTATATAAGAGACCACTTTTCAGACAAAAAAACATAATGACATAATAATATAATAACGTAATAAGTCTCCTTGGCTTTGCATGCAAAAAAATAAGAACGAGTGCAACAGTTGAAGTCTATGTATGAACTGTGGCACGTTTTAGCAGACGCTCAGTAAAACTTAACAACTCATTACCTCATAAAACTGCACGAATTGTACCAAGCAAGAACGCACAGGGTTTTGACATTTTTATTATTGTTTTCTGCACATTGTAGTATCTTGTGTTTGTTTAATTATTTTTGAAGTCATCTTTGCAGCAGATGGTTTCCTGTACCTATCGTTGCCAGTGCACACTACTGTATTTATAAAAGGCTGCAGATTTGTTGTGTCATACTGCCCCCTTTGGATTATTTGCTTTTCTTCCTAACTGAGACACACTGTGTTTTTTACAGCTCTACCTTGGGGTTATAACACTGTGTTCACTCACAGCACAGAAATATACAGTGAACCCCCGCAATATCACGGTTCACCTCTCACGCATTCACTACATCGCAGGTTTTCGAAATTTGATTCGCGGAATTTTTTGGCTTTCGTGGGACTCTGCCATATAAAATTTCATTTTAAAAAATGTTCATTCAAATATTAAAAGAACATTTAAATCGAAATTACACAGTATGCACCGTATTTCCTCAGCTGAAAAGTGAACCTTGTTGTGTACACCGCTTCAACTCGTGAACAGAAAGTGACCTCACCGGCAGTAGGTATGCATGTTGGAGTTTATATGTTGTTAAAATTACACATGTAAGAGTGTAGAAAGTGTTTAAGAGCACAGGACATCTTTATAAACGAGTGGAAATGGTTTATAATGCCTTTATATATATATATATATATATATAAACAATAAAATGAGGCGGATCAGTCAGGTGATTCCGAGGGAGCGTCAGGATTGGTTACTGCGTTTGTAAACAGGAAGTGACGTCACCGGCGTGCTCGAATCGTGCGGGTTAATAAGGGAGTGGAAATGGTTTATAAAGCCTTAAAATATATATATAAATAATTAAAATCAGGCGGAAAAGTCAGGTGATCGCGAGGGAGCGCTAGGATTGGCTAGAACGGCAGTAAATAGTAAGTGACCTCATCGGCAGTAAGTACGCATGTGAAGTTTTATATGTTATTAAAATGACGTATGTTTAAGAGTGTAGAAAGTGTTTAAGAGCATAGGACGTGTTTATAAGAGAGTGGCAAAGGTTAATAAGAGAGTGGAAATGGTTTATAAAGCCTTAATATTTATATAAATAATGAAAATTAATGTGGCTCGGCAGTATCGCCGTTTGACCTTTCGGTGGGGGGTCGGCGGAACGTAACCCCCGCGATAGATAGGGGTTCACTGTACACAGCACTGTCTTTATAATCCACATCTTTCACTGTGAAAATGATGCTCTCAGGAACACTTTCATTAGCGGAAAATTTATTTTGGTTGAATTTTTCAAAGTCTGCACTGCTCTAGCTGGTAGTGTACACTATGAGCTCCATGCTCTCTCCATGATGCTGACGATACCAGTACATCTGATAGTAAGTTGAACCCTCGGTGTGTGAGCAGTTCATTGTGGCTGATTGACCCTTTTCAGCCCAGAGTATACCAGGCTGAGGGACGTCATCATCTCCTGCAACTCCTGTAGATAAATAAATTAACTAGATGGATTGTTTGTTGTCTTATTTTGGTCTATAGGCATGTACAGCAGTTATATTATTGCATGGATAATCATGGGAGTACTCTGTACATTTTTTTAGTTACTTGAATCCAGTAGAGCGACTGAAAAGGGATCAGAACTCTGATCATGGTGACTTTTGTTAAGGAGGATACAGACTGAACTAAGACTGTGTAAGATTATTCAGATTCTCGTCAGTGATATGAGACGTGACATCATAACTCCACACACAGGGACAGGGTATGATACATCATCCATACCGTATTACTGTGTACAATATTTAAGAAAGGATTGTGTTACAGCTGTTATTAAGAGAAATGATTTTTCTTTGCACAATCATTTAATGTGTTTACTGTATATAAAATATACATACAAGTATTAAATTGAAAGCTGAGCATCTTTGTGTGGTTTATTGGCACAAACTCAAATCCAGTGCACAGCTGCAGGGGTTCTGGTTTGGGGTTAACGTGGATCAGATGAAGGTTTTTGTAGCGAAGTGAGCTGATCTACAGCACTGTGTAATACGCTGCACAGAAATACACAGCACTGTCGCTCACTGATAGTTTTTTTATGGTCAAAGAGCCGTTATTGTTCCCATCTCCACTCAACTCGATCTTCGTTCCAAATTCTGCCTCGAAGTTTTTTGAAGTAGCATAAATGTATCCCATGAGTGTAAATCCCGTGTCCTGGCTGTGTTTGTACCAAAGTATGCGGTCATAACTCTTTACAGTGTGCGCACATTCGATCTCAGCAACCTCGTCTGGATTTTTTATGAGATCAGGAGGATTCTGGACGACAGAACAAACACCAGAACCTGTGGAGAGAAAAACAGCGGTCAATTGTTAGGTCTAGATTTCATAAAATATTGCATTTTCGATTTATTTACCTGCAAGACACAAAAGTGTGGCAGAAAATATAAGGAGAACATTGATCATATTGGCTTTTTGTGATATTTGTGTGTGTGTGTGTGTGTGTGTGTGTGTGTGTGTGTGTGTGTGTGTGTGTGTGTGTGTGTGTGTTTGCTCTGCATTAAGATCAGATACAATGCCACTCCTATTTTTCTTTCATTCTGTGGTGTACCGGCAATAGGTTGCTTTACCGGTTCTAATAAATGAGCTCCCTCTAGTGCAAACTTTACAGCCAATGTCACCTCACTCACTCATCTTCTGCCACTTCATCCTGTTCAGGGTCACAGGGGGAAACTGGAGCCAATCCCAGCTGACTTCGGGTGAGGGGGGATACACCTTGGGCAGGTCGCCAATCCACCACAGGACCGGCACATAGAGACAGACAACCATTCACCTACAGGCAATCTAGAGTAGCCAATTAACCTAAACCCCTCTGTGCATGTCTTTGGACTGTGGGAGGAAACCAGAGTACTTGGAGGAAACCCACAGAGACACAGGGAGAAAATCCAAACTCCACATTGAAAGGCACCCAGGTCAACCCCAGGGATCGAACCCAGGACCTTCTTGTTGTGAGGCGACAGTGCTGACCACTACACCACCGTGCCGCCCTCCAGTGACACTTTTAACTTAAAAAAAAAAAACACTAACCCAGGAACAAAAATGTTGAGCTTATATCTAAATGTGTTTTACTGATATTTGTATTCAACCTGTTTTATTCATGTAGCTAGTAAAATAATAAATATAATGCCTTTGATAATGCTGGAGATTTACCACTGTTACCAAATTAAAAAAAAAAAAAAACAATCTCAGACCTTTCAGATGTGCTTTATGTTGTTCACGTGATACCTCATGAATGCAATGATATTGTCAGGTGCTTATTATTACCATTGGCTGAAAAAAGCAATGTGCTTTGCTTGAAAACAGAAATTATGTGCAGAATTTTTGGGAACACGAACACAAAGAAGCCCTTTGTAGGAAGATAAGAGATAAGAAATCTTTGAAATTAAGGAAATTAAACCTTTCAATGGCTGCGTAGCAGTACAATTTATTGTGTCATACTGCCCTCTTTAGGTGTTTCCATTTCTTCCAGACACACAGTGTGTTTTTGTACAGCTCTGCCCTGTGGTTATAACACTGTGTTCACTCACGGCACAGAAATACACAGCGCTGTCATTATGATCCACGTCATTCACTGTGAAAAAGCCGCTCTCTGGAACTGTTTTAATGACTGAAAATTTATTTTCGCTGAACTTTCCAAAATCCGGACTGCCAAATGTTGGACTGTACACTATGAGCTCCATGCTCTCTCCATGATATTGACGATACCAGTACATCCGATTGTAAAGTGCACCCTTGGTGTGTGAGCAGTTTATGGTGGCTGATCGACCCATTGGAGCCCAGAGTATACTGGACTGAGAGACATCATCTGCTCCTGCAACTCCTGTAGATAAATAGAAATCATCTTATTATTATTTTGTTTCTTATAATGTCTTATTTTAGTCCATAGGCATGTGCAGCAGTTATATAATTACACTGATAATCATGCAGGTGCTGTGCAGAGATTTCTAGTTACCTTTAATCCAGTAAAGTGACTGAAAAATAACCAGAACTCTGATCATGGTGACTCTTGACTCGAGGCTACAGACTGAACTAAAACGGTGTAATTTTATTCAGACGCTAGCCAGTGATTTATGAAGTGTCATCATAACTCCACCCACAGACGTCTTTCATACTGTTTGCATATCAATCTCTCAAGTGACAAAACCTGAAAATAACCATTTAAGGTGGATGAATATGTACATATACACAGACATCTCAAAAGTAAATACAGTATACACCATCATTTTGAAACATGCATTTCTAGAAACTTCCTTCTAGCTGCTCTGCCATAGTAGCCAGGTTGATGGAGATCCCTCACAGAAGTACTCCGACTCACTTGGAGTCGCTCTGCAACATCACTGGCCTTACAGCGGGGATTTATTTCAAACAGGCATCTTTTGTCCACCATATGCTTTTTTCACGCTGGCAGTGTCTGTTTGCTATACAAATCCTTTCTGCTATGCTCGGGGAATATTTCGTTAAAAATAATTCATCTTTTGGAACATAACCAAGCTCGGCGAAATGCCTTCTCTCACTGACCAATCAAAATCAAGAAGGGGGTGTATCTGTCAACAACTTTCCAAAGGTGTATCAGCTCCCATGTGGACAGCTGCTGCCAATTACAGGACGTGATTGCTTTGCATCATTTTAGGTAACTTTTCTAAAGAAAATAGAGACTTGACCTTCGCAGTGAAGCAATGTGGATGTGTGGACTTTTGGCTCATATAACACATGGCTTGTTACACATGGAGTTAACTGTAAAGGCACTAACTGGTGTCACCCAAATGAAAGTGGGTTCCTCTCAAGGTTCCTTCCTCTTGTCGTCTCGGGGAGTTTTTCCTTGCCCCCGTTACCTCGGGCTTGCTCATTAGGGATATATGTGGATGTATATATACTTACAGATACGCTTCTAGGTTAATAAGCTTTCAATTGGACTCTGTATACTATGAAGCTGCTTTGTGGCAATGTCCATTGTTAAAAGTGCCATAGTATAAATAAAAATGAATTGAATTGAATTAAAGTGCTAGAAGATGGATGTAACCTACAATTAATTAACTATAGAGAGAAGCCTTCTGGAAGTGCTCAGAAAATGAGGTCTTGGGTGAGGTCCGTACAAAAAAAAAATGTATCTAGTGGACGCAGGTAAATATTCACTCCAGGTCAGCCGTTTGTATTTGAGCTTAAAATATCTCTTCTTGCGTGTGCAATTACCCGTAAGGAACGGTGGTGTGGCAGGAAATCTGACGAGGGCTCTAACCATGTTGACTTTCTGTGCTGTGCATTAATTAAATTGTGCTTTAATTAAAAACAACAATGTGTAAATGTGTCAGGTCTTTTTTCCTTTCTGTCTGAAGAATAGCAGTATGTTATTTATTTCTTACCTCATCATATTTAATGAAGGTTCTCTCTCTCTCTCTCTCTCTCTCTCTCTCTCTCTCTCGCTGACTGTATGATGCAGAGTAAAAGGTTCGGAAAGATTTCATTGCTGTGTATTACTGTTGGTTCCCATTATGATTTGGACAAGTGGCCATTACTGACATTGACCAGGAATCCATGAATAAAGTATTTGTGAGCACAGGGTGATAATAGCAGTATGTATTCTTAGCAAAAAATGATCCATGATGTGATGGCAATCATGCCAGCATGTGAAGTACAATTAAGTCTTTTGGCTAAATAACACAGCACATTTACCATAGTAAAAAAAAGTGCGTGGTTTTTGTAAAGGAATGAGAAGATATACAGCAATGTGTAAATGCTGCGCAGAAATATTCTGCACTGTCACTGGGTGTTAGAGATTTTATGGTTAATGTACCATTAGAATATCCATTTCCTGTCAAGGCAACTATGTTTCTGAATTCAGGCTCCAGCTGAGCTTGTGATCCAACAAGATATCCCATGAACTGGAAGCCTCTGTTAGGAGTTTGTTTGTACCACAGAATAGTATTGTAGCCTGAAACGCTGTGAGAACACTGAAGCTCTGAAGATTCCCCATGCTTCCTGAGCAGATCATTAGGAGTCTGGGAAGCTTTACTGACAGCAAAAACTGTGTCAGAAAACACATGAAGAAAAAAATTCATGCAAGAATAAATCAGGTTTGTACATCGCATAATGAATGTTTTCATCGGTTTCTCACAGGATTAAACAACCAGTATGGAAAACTATACTGCTAATATCAAAAACTGTATGGGGGGGGTGTTTAACCAAAAAAAAATTCAGGATTTCACAATGTATATTGAATGTTATGATATAACAACTAAACTTACCTGTTATCCAGATTAAAGAATGGATGCTAGTGATGAAACTAAATGTCCTCAGCAGTCTATTCATGCTGAAATCAGGCTGATGGATGCAATATTAAACTAGGATTCAAGTGATACTCAGTCTAGATTCATAGAGGAAACAATAAATATGATGTCCCAGTTAATGGGAGGGGGAAATACAGCACCGCAGCCTGCACTAAAGAAAGTCCACAGTACAGTGGCATGTAACATACCCAATCGGCTCCGAATTAGCCCAGTCACTGAGTGTTATATAATAATATTGATCAAAGCAATAAAGATGAGTCAATTACCATCTATTACCTGCTGAATTCTGTTTACTTGGGCAGTTTGGTTAAGTTTTTAACAGCTTTAATAAAATAATATAACGCCACCATTCACTGCTTATTTTCTTATAAAGGTACACTCTGTTGTGTTTTATTCCGTACCTATTCCATACTACTTCACGAATGATGAATGAGGATTAATGTGTATTTACAGATTGTTATTTTAAACAATCCTGAATTCTGTATTAATATAGAATGTAAGTCTAATAAACTTACAGTGTCTATATTTACAAGACGGACATTTGTAATTGAGTGAGTCAGTCTCACATAAGCATGCTGAGTAAACCAAACTTTTTCGCTAATCCTGAAAAGAAAACTCTTGTATATGTATTCCGGGTCTCAAAGGAGGCGGAGCCAATCCCAACTGATTTCGGGCGAGAGGTGGGCTATACCCTGGGGAGGACGAAAATCTATCACAGGGCCAACACAGAGATGAAGAACCATTCACACTTACATTCACACCTATGGGCAACTTAGAGTAGCCAGTTGATCTAATCTGTATGTCTTTGGGCTATGGGGGAAATCAGAGAACACAGAGGAAGCCCACAGGTATAGGGAGAACATGTCCGCTTTCTGTCCACACAAAAAGGCCCCAGTCAACCACCAGGTTTGGACCCAGAACCTTCACTGCACCACCATTCTGGCCCATCATAATACACTAAGATGATATTGATGTGTGTGTGTGCGTGCGCGCGTCATCATAATACATACATATGTATATATATATAATTTTTATTTCTCATAAAATTATTGATGCTATTCATAAACACATGAAAACTATCAGTTAAACAGAGTGTAGCCATATCAAAATATTTCAGTAGCAGAGTTCCCGCTGAGAGATTGGGCATTTGGTATGTTACACTGCCCCCTTTTGGGTTGTTCAGTTTCTCCTGATGGCCATGGTGTAAATTATGTGTGCTCCACCATATGTAAGGCTACATATCTCTGCAATGAATGTGCTTTATCCAAAACCCCCAGTGAACTGAATTGCTGTAATGCATTCAAACATTGCTTTGGTAATATGTTTCCCTTTGGAGAGGTTACCTGAGAGCACAGAATTAAATATATATATATATATATATATTGCGGGGGGGGGAAAAAAAGAAAAAGAAAGACGTCACATAAATGCAAATGTCCACCAAATACATTTATCCTCAACAGAAACTCTGGATTCTGTGGCTAAGACATGACATATTAGACATGATTGTCTCTTGTGTTTTACAATGTATTAAAATGTATTAAAACTTTTTAAATGAATATTGCAGCAGCATTACATGGTTTATCCTGGTCAGGGTTGCAATGGATCCAAAGCCTCTCCAGGGCACCATTCACCCCCATTCACATCCAGGGGCAATTTCGAGTAGCCAACTCACACGTAGGCATTTTTTTTTTTTTTGAGATTGGAGAAAACCAGAGAACCCAAATGAAACCTGCACAGACTTGCAGCGAGTATGCAAAATGCCACACACAAAACTCCATTAACTTGAGGTGAAGTCCACACCACCCACCTCTTTATTAACTCAAACCCCACAGTGTTACTAGTGTTATTCTGCACCATGTTACCATCTCTACCAAAACCATTAGTCACAATTATATATACACAATATATCATTTGCCTTGTCTTTGTGTGTGTGTGTGTGTGTGTGTGTGTGTGTGTGTGTGTGTGTGTGTG
>JAQLOM010165696.1:0-11794 GCA_030068315.1 Chrysichthys thysi
AATTGATCCATTATTAGTCACAGGTGAAGCTCATTTGACAAGGCGACAACACTTATGTCTTTGCAAAAATTGAGTCAATGGGCTTTGCCAAGCTTTGAATATTAGAATACTTTTTGATAGTTTCGTTTTGCACTGAAACATTATTACAAAAGCTGTTGGGAATAAAATGAACCGTTTCTTGTAAAAAAATCTTGATTAGAAATATATTTCAGCGGCACTTGAGGTCAATTTGTACACAAGCGACACAACTTTTGTCAGGGACTGTATATATATATATATATATATATATATATTTTTTTTTTTTTTATATATATATATATATTTTTGTACAAACCAAAAGAAAGCGCAGCCTCGTTTTCGTTTTCCATTTGCTCCCAAGACTGAGGCTCATGAATTCAAAAGGTTTAAAAGTTTAGTTACGTAAAGTTAAATGCAAAGTGAATGCGATGCAAAGTTTCTGAAAGAAGCGTCCTCTTCCCTTTTGTGAACCAGCTGCCTTTTCTGTTGGGGGAATTTTATTCATGTTTGGTCTGGCTGCTGGGTTTATCTTGTTGGCGTCAAGACCTCCTCCTGTCCTGCTTTAGCAAGAGGATGAAAATTCGCTGCATGAACTGTGATTGTTGGCACCTCCACAATATGTTGTGCATTTAAACCCCCCCCCAGAAAAAGGGTCAGAGAGCCCACCACAAAGGATTAATTCTTTCCGTCAGCTTTAAAAATTAAATATATGACATTTAAAAACAACAAAAAAAAAAAAAAAAAAAAAAAAAAAAAAGGACTTTCACAAGTCAGTGTACGCCTTCAGCTAACTCTTGGGTGGGAACCGACCAAGACTAAACCAGGGAGAAATATTTTGGTGTGGTCTATACCAAATTTCTGTCGATCAATAACTGGCATTAATACAGAGTGGGCCAGGAAAAAAGTACCCCGCGTCCGGCGACAGGAAGAGGAGATAAATGACCAAATAAAATGTTCTTACTCACTTAAGCAAAAGTCCCAACACATACCGAAAGTGGTCCCCGTTCACGTCTACGCACCTTACACACGGGTCGACACGCGGCGCGAAAGGGGCTACGGCCTCCTCCGAAGAGCACGGCGGTGGGATCGGAGGCGGGGCTCCTTTTTCATGGCCCACCCAACAGATCTTACAACACGTATTCAAATCCACAGCCTTGTACATTGCAACCTTCGTGTACGCAATGCATTCTTCTGAAATCTTCTGTCGGCAGCTTTGACACGTTCTTGGATCTGAAATAAAACCGATATATTTGATACAAGTAAAAATGCCTGTGGATCCAGACGGCTGGGACACCCCGTATTTCTGAACGACCGGGCAGCATTGGCATCACGTCTGCCAACACGCTTGGGACCTCAGCGACGTGCGCGCCGAAAACGTCAGAGAAAATCCAAGAGGATAAATAGCCGACTGGACGGGAGAAATATCCAAAATGTTTACATAAGACACAGGTTTGGGGCAACGTTATGATGAAACATCTCGCACTTCCTCATTTCTCGAACAAACCCGCAGAAACGAGAGAGAGATTCGACATTGTGTCTTAATCGTTAGCATGACTCTACCTTGGTTGTGTGTTTTTTTCCCCCTCCCCCTCTCTCAAGAACGCAGCCCAGATGGCCCTAGTGTTTCCTCTCGGCTTACGTTCCCTAGGCTCGCAAATTTGCGTTAACGTTCACAGCTAAATGAACTCGCTACGAAGGAAAATTAATTGCTGCCAAAAGCAGGTTCCTTTCTCTGCAATCCCACGTCCTTCCTTCCTCATTAAAGTTAATTGGCCTTCTTCGCCGAGCAAATGCGATTCGCCTTTCTGGCTTGCGTGTACCCTGCTGTACAAGAAAGAGGAGAAGAAATAAATAAATAAAAACATCGTACACTTCTTGGGTTCATTAAAGAGTGTTGAAATGACTCATTTGTTTACGTTTGGTGCAGGATTTGAGTGAGAGAGTGAGTTCATTAGAGAATCCTGCAGGTGGGCAGGAACAGCTGGCGTACAGGGAGGTAAAAAGGTACAGGACAGTAGATTAGATGCTCAACAGAGAACTTGGTATTTGCTGTAATCGATAGAAAAGGAGCATCTGTTCTCCTGTGCGGGTTTAGAAAGAAATCTGGATCTCGGGACGACGTGCCACTTTGATAACTTCGTGTTGGTTCCTGCGTGCAACATGAGGCGAGTTGAAAACTGGGCTCTTTCTTTGGATGCGACGTTCTTCGGCGTATAAATTAAGGAGGAGGAGGGGGGGAAAAAACAAAACAGAACCAAAAACACAAACAGGGATGACGACACATCAGCTATACAGCTGATTGATGAGTGATATGGATTTTCCTCTTCAAAACAGTGAGCTGCATTATTGATTAATGTACAACATATACATGTTAAAACAGTATAAAAGGCAAGGAGGGTTTCTGTGCTTTATCACAGTGTTAAACGGTCATGCTGTCTTCATGTCAATTACTTAAGTCGTAGGTGAGAATCCTTGAGGACACCAGGAAGTGGATATTTTGAGTTGAAAGGGCATTTTCTTACATTTTTCCCCTTGTCGGAGGTTGGGAATTTCCAAGTTGGATTTCAGAGCTGGGAATGACTGCGTCCCCCGTGCAAGTCAGAACGCCAACGTGGACGCCAGCCGAAATAAAACCGCTACTGCGCTTGCTCTGTTGTCTTTTAGATTTACCATAAAGCACGTCATAAATCCCTAATAATCTGATCTCACCCTATTAAACATAACCTTCAAGTGTTAAATTGGAATTTCAACTTCCTTCATGACTTTTCTTTAAATGTCATGGGGTGGGGGAAGCCAGGGTCACTCTCATTAATGGGTAGCCGTTAGCCCTTAATTAGCAACACCACTGAAAACATTACGTAGTATTTTAGCGCATCAAAAAAACGTATCAACATGAGCGCAGATAAAACTTGGACAGTGCTGTGTGTACGCCTGATTAAACGAGACAAAAACACACAGACGTTTAACAAACAGTATAAAACTCCACCTTTCGCGTACTGTTCAGGCTTTTTAACTCTGGGTTGGTGAGGATCTCAACTTTGAGTGGGAAATCTGACTTCGGGGGCGTTTCCGTTGACGTTTCTGACTCGGAAGTCAGATATCCCGAGTTTTGGAGGACAAACGGAACGCAGCATTGATGCTTGGGAAATCGACAAAGATGGAACCTTGCCATGAAACATCAAGTGAAAATCCGATTTTGAATCCGATTAGGCTTTAATATCACAGTCAACCAATAAGGTTCGTGAACCCACTTCGAGACATCATGTACCAATTTCAAGCTTGATTGTAATGGTCATGTTCTACTGCCACGTACTTTGAAGATTTTTTAAAAAATTAAGATTTTATTTCCATAAAGGAGGGTAGATTTTTGGTCAACATTTGTATACGGTTTCCCCAGGATTTGATACAAAAAAATTATTATTTTTTTTAAAACCCAGAGATCACCATTTGTGTAGGCATTGTGGAGGTTTTTCAATTTTCCGCCATTGCTTTCCTGCTCATAAACATTACAACTACGAATAAAAGAGATCACGTGATTCCAACAAGACGCCATCGCTTCCCCAAACAAGATGTCAACTGGGTTACTCCGCGTGGAGTTCCCAATGTTATCCCATCTTATCTTTTTTCCTCCCGATTCCCCGCTTTCCTTCCACAACCATTAAATTTAATTAATTACCCCCTAGTTGTGAATGAGTTTGTGATGACACTAGTGTGCTATTTGGGCTGGATTTTCCCTGCCTCGCTCCCAGCGGCGTTCCTGGGACACCCCAAGGACCTGCGGGGACCCCGACCAGGCTAAAGCCGCTTCTGAAGATGGAGCTCATGTGCCGTCTGTACTACATCCAGCTTTCTCACACTTACATTAAACGTACTAAGACCAAGACGAACCAAATCATCTCCGATTCAAACAAATCATCTCATTGTCTCCTTCACAAGTCTTTCTCCTCCTGTTCGGATTGGACTGAACTCTCGGTCAGCCGTTCAGGAGAAAAATCTCAATCACACTAGCTGCCTTTGTTTTACAGCGAGCGCGCTACATCATCGCATATGAGCGACGACCTGCTCAAAATGCAAATGAAATGGTGTGTGTGTGTGTGTGCGCGTGCTCGCAGCGAGCGACGGACGCAGTGCAGCTGTGTCTGGGCCACCTCGTCCTCCTGGCCTGGGGGAGAGGAGATTTATAGCTACCATTTAGCTCTTCGCAAGGCCACAGCTGCTGCTGCTGCGCACAGGCAATGTAATTATAGCAGTAATTAAAGCCGTACTCGGTGCCGTGCCGAAGGAGAAGCACGGTAGCGGTGCAAGAGAACTTCGGTCACTGTTCAACAAGGAAATGAAGAAATCCATTTAGGGCCCACATTATAGTAACAACATTACACTGCTGCACAGACATAACGCCTATTAATTCCATTCTAACTCGAGGGAGAATCAAAAAGTAAAGGCACAATACATTTAACGGCTTTAATAGAAATAACTGAGAAACTGAACACGTCACTTGTCCACATAGTCCCCATGCGACACTACGCATTTGTCGTATTGTTCATCGAGCTCCTGGATTCCTGCAGAGAAGTTGTTTTTCTTCTGCTCCCGAAGCCAGGTGAGCCCTGTGCAATCTGCGACTGCGCAGCACCTCCTTCAGTGGACCGAAGATGTGATAATGGATCAGCACCAGATCCTGGCTGTAGATTGCATTTTGGTGAGCCCCCCATTCTCTGCTCCGCCCACACTACCCAACTGTCCGTATTGCGATCAGGAGTCTCGAGGTTGTGTAGCGATCCGACGAGTTTTGGAACCTGCAGCCCGAACAAGGCTTTAGTTTACGATGCTGAAGAAACTCACTGTTCCGCCTCGCTACTGTGTACCGGAATGAAGGCTTAGCGGGACAAAGTTCAAACTAATAAACATTGCAAGAATCTTGATAAATTTAACAAACAGTGACTCCAAACCCAAAACGGAGGTTAACCAGATGACCTGAACAGTAAGAGGAGCCATAAATATTGCTCTCGCTCTCATCTCGAGCCCTGGAAGGCAAAGACCAGCTGCCAGAGATGCAGTTGGACTTGAGAGCAGGTAATAAAAAAAAAAAAGGAAAATAATGGCACAGAGGAAGCTAATTAGCATGCACCAAGGGCCTTTTCTGACAGGTCTCTGGTTGAGAAATCCCCAAGGTGAGACCATGTGTCCAGAGCTTCCGCCCATCTCCCCCTTACTTGAGTCTCCCTTTAGAGCAAAAAAAAAAAAAAAAAAAAAAAGTCCTAAACATCTCCTTCAGGAACAGCTTCCTAAGAAACATCTGTTACAAGTCCAATTTTAAGCAAAAGCAAAATGCAGTACAATTTACACAAGTAATAAAAAGTCAAGGGTGTAAGATTTCCGTTGGCGACACCGTTTTTCGTTTCCGGATGTCCAAGACTGGTTTCAGGATGATGAAACATGTAGCAGGGCGTCGTATCCCGAAACGTTGAGGATTCCCGTAAACCGCGGATAGACATCCCATTGTGAGGTCATTTCTCCCGGAATGAAGAGTCGCATTATTCCAGACCATCACAGTTTCAGCTCTAGCTGAAATCTTACAGGCCGTCAGGACACATCGCTATGATTCACCGTTGTATAACAGACAGCTCTCAGCATAACTCGTGAGCTTTTCCTAAAAATAAAGCTGTCGGACAATTGGGGCCACGTTCACCGCTTTACACGCACACAGACCTGCCGGCCCCGAGGAATAACCAGCGGGTCCGGGATTTCGCGTACCCAGCTCCTGTGAAACGGTTCCATTGCCTCCTCTGTTGATTTGCTGCTCAAACCGGAGCGGCTCATTAAACTAGCCATGTTTTCAATCGCAACCTTAAAATGATTCGTGGAGTGTTAGATTTGATGCGTTAATTAACTCAAAACGTTCTCCGTTTACCCCAACAGATGGTGTGAGCGAGATCTTTAGAGCAGGGAAAAGCAAAACGATTCCAAAAGAGAGACAAGGGGGCGGGGCTTACCTGAGGGTCTGTTCATATGCAAGAGCTGAAACGGTCAATCACACCGGATATTTTTGAAGATTTGTTTATCTGTAGGTTTTACGGACCAAAAAGAAGAAAATTTTGTTGTAGCGACACCGACCCTCATTTGACCCAAATACAGGAAGTGAACACATCTGTCCAAGCCAAATGACAGAGCTGTAGCTCTGCGGAAAGGTGAGATTTGGACTCCGGAACAAAAGGAGAAAATAAACAGCACAGTTGATGCAAGAAAAAAAAGTGTAAACTGGTGATTACTATAACTATCGATTGAGCATCTCTGAGTTTTTGCTTTAATTTCTCCAAAAGATACCTTAAAGGTTTGTTGAGAATTTTTCCTCCTTGTAAATCTCTGCCAAACGAAAGCCAGAGTTTTACGTGTTCGTTTTCCGACCTAACTCTCAGGCAACTCCCCCCCCCCCTTTCCTTTTCCGCTTACTTTTAGGTCGGTTAAATTATGTACAGTAAAAAAACGAACCAAGCAAACGAATCCAAATTGGACATTTTGCTCGGATCCCGACTCAAAACCCGGACTAATAAGACGTCGAGGAGCTCTTGGGAGAACGGGAACCCTTTGGACCCAACAGGAGTTTGTTGTAAGGCCTTCGACAGAGCCATGTAAGAGACAGTAGTGGGGTTGCAGTGTCGGAAAGAGACGATTCTTAGTGTAGAAATCATTTAGCAGAAGATGAAAGCTCCGACAAGAAGCAGTAACTGACTAAGTGGAAGTGAGAAATAAGAAAATAAAAACAGATAAAATCCAACTCTCTCCTTATGTCCATGAGTTGCCTGACTGCACGTCTCAGGAATTTCTTACAGACTTTTTGCCCCCCATCCATTCAAGACCACAGTACCTAGGGTGTTGTCCACCTACCTCACGGAATGAACAGTCAAACATGACCCAGTCTCGCTGTAAATGACAGAGCAGGCCAATCAAAACCAAGGGTGCCAATACTTTTTGTTTGGCAACGGGGACGTTCCTAGAATAGTCGCCCAAATACACAAGCAGCCGTGTATGGTCTGAATTTCAAATTCAACATGTAGTTTCGTATTAACATTTTACAGCACGGTTCCATTACACCCCACGTAGTGAGCTTACGCCACGATACGTTTGCCTCGGAAGTCGCATTTCTGAGCTGGGAATGACGTCACCCTCGAAAAAACTCGGAAAACCAACATGGATGCCAAGAGAAATAAAACCACTATTGAGCTCACTCATGTTTTTTTTTTACTGCTGATCTGATCAAAATCTGTCCCTAATAATCTGATCGCTCCCTATTAAACATAACCTTCAGGCTTTAAACTGGAATTTCAGCTTCCTTTTAGAACTTTTCTTTAAATGTGACACAGTGGAGGAAGCCAGGGTCACTCACTAATAGGTAGCTGTTGGCCAGTAATTAGCAACACCACCTGAAAACCGCATTACACGGCATCTAGCGCACCAGAACACCGTATGAACATGAGTGCAGATAAAACTTGGACAGTGCTGTGTGTGTACGCCTGATTAAACGACACAAAAACACACAAGTTTAATAAACAGGATAAAACTACAGCTTTTGCTTACTGTTCAGGCAGGAGGCGCCATTTTGGATTTTTAACTCTGGGTTGGTGAGGAGCTCCCCACTTTCCAACTCAGAAATCCGACTTCAGGGGGCGTTCCAGTTGATTCGAAACTGATATCCCGAGTGTTGCAGGAATTAAATCTGGTCATGAAACATCTGATCAAGTGAAAATGTCGGGAATCCAATTAGGCTGTAATATCAAAATAAACCAATAAGATTCGTGACCCTATTTCTGGACATCATGTACCAATTTCAAGCTTGATTGTAATGGTCATGTTCTACTGCCACGTACTTTGAAGATTTTATTTCCACAAAAGGAGTGCAGATTTTTGCTCAACAGCATTTGTATACGGTTTCCCCAGGATTCGGTACGAATAAAAAAAACAGCGTTATTTATTTATTTATTTATTTTTTAAATCACCATTTGTGTAGGCATTGCTTCTCGGAGGTTTTTCAAAATTTTCCCCATTGCTTTCCTGCTCATAAACATTACAGCTATGAATAAAGAGGTCACGTTCTTTCAACAAGACGTCAAACGGGTGGCACCTGAGCTTGGGTTTCCCCGTGCGGAAATCGACAAAAACGAAATCTTGTCATGAAACATCAAGTGAAAATATTGCGAATCGGAGATCACGAATGGAACGCAGGATTACACAGCGAACCGGAAAACATTTGCTATTCAGTACGACTTGGGGCTGGAAGACGGTAAAATTTATGCTGTAATAAACGTAACGCTCACGGGGGTACTTGGATACGCTTACAGGTCATGTGACACAGAAACTTGGCACAAAATGTGAATATTACCGATTTGTTCGCGTACCACACAACCTGGTGGGGAAAAACATGCTAAGGAAAGTGGACATTTTTGTGGTCAAGAAACTCTGGCTTCGAGTTAGTCGGTTAATTATTACTGAAGTGTCTGGAATTAACCACGGTACAGCAAACGACAAACAGTGTGCAGCACCTAACGCGGATGTATGAGCATGTCCATGGGTGTTTCTGTGTCGGCCATTTTGCTGATGAAAACTGGTGCAACAGCAGAGCCATACACAGGAAGTGTGCAGAAAAGACGTCAAAGTGATAATGCGGCCCACAAATGACTAAATATAACCTCGATTAACGACTTCCCCATCCAGAACAAAGGACAGTTAAATTACTCTGCTATCACAGACGCAGCACGTTTCAGAAAGGCAACTGACGATCAGTGTACTCCAAGTCGAAGCCGCGAAGGAACAATTTGTGTTTGTTTTTTTTAAATGCGATTTCAAAGATTTGTAACGGTCTTTGACTGCAGATTTTCACCGGGTCTCAAAGCATAAACAAAAACCCTGCACATGGACCACCATCTCCTCCACAGCAACTGGGTTCAGGGCGAGATCACTGCCCACGTTTAGGAAGGTAAAATGGGGATTTAATTGACGAAACGTGAACGCCTGAGTAATAAAATAATCCACGTAGATGGCATTGGAAATCACCGAAAAGTATACAAATCAGGCAGGGATAATCGAGTCGTACCATTGTATTCACAGGCCTGCGTTCCGCACACTCAGATTCATCAGCTTTAGAAGATTTAGAGGATTTAGAAAGAGCTGAACGATGGCGGCGCCGCGATGAAACAAACATGCTTCTTTCTAATAAAAAAAAAAAAAAAAAAAAAAGAGAGAGAACAGTGAATGTTTTTTTCCCCCCATCATGCATCCTAAAAGGAATTACAGTGTGTTAATGGAGAGTCTGTTTGGCACTTGGCGAAGGGGGTGGTGGGATCAATAAAACACTCCACACATCCTCCAGTGGAGTGGGTGCAGTTCATCACTTCAGGTCACGCTTCAGGCCAGAGAGAAGAAATTCCCGTAGAAGCGACGACGTTTGGAACCGATAATCAAAGCATGCCATGTGGTCAAAAGTATGTGGACACCTGACCGTGGTGGTTCTTCATCTTCAAACTGTCGCCACAGACTTGGAAGCAGAAACCCGTCCTTGTGGAGATCGTCTTTGTATGCTGGAGCATGAAGAATTTCCCTTCACTGGAATCAAGAAGTCCAAACATGTTCCAGCATGACGAGACATGGCTCGCCAATGTTGCCCTGGAAGAACTCAAGTATCCGTGGGAACACCCCTGGGGCGGGGGCACACCAAGTGGAATTGGAGCCTTCTTGACATCCCAACGTCAGTGCCTGATCTCACTAATGCGCTTCGCAAATCCCCAAAGCCTCACTCTAAAATCGCCCCCCCCCCCCCCCCCCCCTCTCTTTTTCTTTCCCAGCAAGAATACATCGTGAGATCAGCATCAGTGCGGAGACTCGGTGCTCAGACGTCAAGGTTGCATTGAAAATGAGGGGGAAAATATGGCACTGATTCATCCAGATGTGGTTTATATTGATTTTTCACTTCCCGGTAAATAAGCATGGAGGGGGCGGGGATGCAATGTGATCCCCAGCAATGGTGAATACTTCATGACTGCAGCGTCATGAACAGTGCTGGCTGGTGGGTTGGCGTGGCCCAAGGCAGGACCGGCAAAGAGTCCTGCCTTACCTGTGTATGTTTTCACCTGCCCCCTATAAATGGCACCATAAACATCTATAGTACCTGTGCACATACATTTTTTATATTATATATTACACACACACACACACACACACACACACACACACACACACACGTCAAATGGTTTATTCAGTGCAACATGAAACATCAGCAAACAACAACAATTAAGGAAAATAAATTAGAAAATAACATCGAGAGAGACTTGGGCAATGCACTAATGGCGAAATACACTTAAAATAATAAATTGTGTGTGTGCAGTGCTATATTTAAAATACCAAAATGGGGCAACAAGCCAAAATAACACCATTAATGGTAGCACACGTAAGGGAATTTCAATATACAGGTAGTCCTCAAGTTACAATGGAGAGGAGTTCTGCCACACCCATCATAAGTCAAAAATATTGTGTGTCGAACATCTGTGTTGAACCACTTAGCCTAGCTTGGGTATTTCAGCCTAGCTTAGCCTAGCCTACCCAGGAGTCTTTTCCTGTTGAAGACATGCTTTTGAATTAAAACTGGCTCTTGAAGCACAAAAAACCCCCCGCGGTAAAATGCACTGTACAGTACACTGATACACAAGGCCACTCCGTGAGAGTGAAGCATTGCACGAGGCGAATGACCTGGGTGTCGTCCGAACGTCCGCGAACGTCATACGCTGTTCCAGCAATGCCTGCCCGCGAATTTGAAATATTTTCTATATATAATTTAAGACTTTTGGCACATTGCAAATCATCATAACTTCAAAAAATCCTAAATCTGCCCATTGTAACTCGGGGAGGGCCTGCATTCGATTTTAATTGCTTTATTTACTACTTTATTTAATTTAATACTAATTTATTTATTTAATACTTTATTACTACTACTACTATTAACTACTACTACCCAATGTATTTATGTGTTCAGCCATTCATCTTTAAGCGCTTCCTGCTCAGATTGTCCAAATTCTCAGACTCTGCAGCTTACAGTGCAAACAAACAAACAAATAAAAGCAGTTTTGATATCGTTTTGGCAAAAAAAGAGAGAGAAAGGAAACGCTAAAGCAAATATCCAGGGCAGAGACTTCTTTTTTTTAATTACACTTTTTCACATGATCGATAAGGACTTGGATCACAGGTTGCAGAGATCCACTGTGCAAATGAGGTGCGATGAGGTGTGCAGTCGAATTTCTCTTGGAGTTCGAAATAAAAAGTGCACATTGGGAGAGCATGAGAACGAGCGAGAGAGATTAAAAACAGATCAGTAACAGAGAGCTGCACCGAAGTTACACTCGGCTCGTGTCAAAACCATGGCACCTAAATACGTTGTAAAAAGCAGTGGTGTTAACCTCATGCAGAACTGGTGCCATTTTGCTCTTCTCAAAACGAGCTCAATGCAAGAGCTAGAGCTTTTCCACATTCTCTTCCTTAAATGTACTTTTTTTTTTTTTTTTTGACCTGGTCGGGTCACGAATTGATATTTTCACAAGGTTACACAATGTCTCGTTACTCGCTGAATAGAGAAGTCCGTCTCAGGTGACGGGTGACTGACGGCGGTGCTCGGCGGAGCGTCTAAATTCTTTCAAGACTGAGCATGTTTACTCAACGCCGGAACGCGATGATAAAAACAAAAAAAGATTTCACACAGACAGTAGTGTATATGTATACAGTGTATATGTATACAGTA
>JAQLOM010165747.1:0-11789 GCA_030068315.1 Chrysichthys thysi
GCAGGGACAGTAGAGACAGCGCGACGGCTCGGGTTCCGACGTCTCCCACGTCCTCCTTACAGCCCGGATCTGGTGCCAGCCAAGCCATTATCACATCTTCGGTCCCCTGAAGGAGGCGCCACATAGTCCCAAATTCACCTCTTATGATGAAGTAAAGGAAGCGGGGCTCACCTGGCTTTGGGAGCAGAAGAAAAACTTCTTCCCTGTGGGAATCCAGAAGCTTGATGAACAATACAGCAAATGCGTTATCTACTTATATTAAGGGTGTTAAATTTCTTTTGTATTTGCTTTTTGATTCTCCCTTGTATAATGATGGGATGGATGGATGAGTGGATGGATACCACCTGCTATTTGTCAGGATGGCGAGCGACCTGCCCGTTGCTCGGTGCTCCATGTTCCCAGAGTCCGGGCCGGGATTACCCTCCAGCCTCTCTCCCCTCACGGCATTCTCCGGGGACTAACGACACACAGCGGATTCTCATGAACGGAGCACCATAAATAGGCCAAAGGCCTTCTGGCCGGGGTCCGGTCACTGTTCGCTTATGTTATGTTATTATATGTTTATCACTGGAGTACTCATGCGTGTGCTTGTTTTTGTGCAGAACTTTAGCAGCAGGTCCGCCCCATGACCAGGCGTGTCGGCTACCGGTGGCTGACCAGCGGACTCCCCGGGCAGCCTGATGAAGCCGAGGCATACCGGGTTGTGGGAGACGCTGGCAGCGAGGAACCGAAGGGCGTCTGGCGCGGAGACATCTATGCTGCTGCAACTGCTTTCACTTTTATGTTCTTTTTAATAAAGTTTCTGTTGTTCCCCCCTTTATGACGTGTGAGTGCCCCTCCGTGACAGATGACCAGGCCGAATCCATGGATGCAGGCGATGCTACTTTGCCCGGCGCTGGGGTGATTCCGTGGGTTGATTCACAACTACGGGACACCCTCAATAACATCCTTGTCGGGCTCGTGCGAGTAACTCGCGCATCGCCTGTCCCGGCACCCCCAGTTCCTGCACCCTCGCCGTATGCACCTATAGCCGGGAACCTCCGGCACGCCTTGAGGTTGAGGCGCTACGGCGAGGAACTGGGTGTGTGCCGCAAACCCTTCCTGGAGCAGCATCTCCTAAAGAGTTCACGGCCTCTGCTGTGTTCTCAGCAACTGCCACTGAGCTGTCTATGATCACCGCAGAGCCGTCCGCCGCGACCGCCGCAGAGCCGACTGCCACAGAGCCGTCCGCCGCGAGTGCTACCGGCCATCATCCAGACGCCAGCCACTACACAGACGCCAGCCTTCGCGTCCATCAGTTGCACAGACACCAGATGGAGCTACTCGCGATCGCGGAGTTACCCGTGCTCTCAGAGCTGTCAGCGGACGCAAGGATGTCAGTTGACAATACCGGCCGCTGTAGAGACGCCAGCGGTGGTAAGGAAGCCAGCCCTTGCAACTATCTTCTGCAAAGATGCCAACTGCCGCTCAGACGCTAGCCGCTGTAGACATGCAAGCTATTGCCGGGACGTGGACACCCGCTATAGTCATGGAGACGCCGGCTGGTGGGTGTTTGGTGTGCCTATCTGGGTCCCTGTCGGCGCTTTTGTGCTCCTTTGTTGGAACGAGGGGTTCCACGGGTTTCGCACGGACCGTCTGGTTCGATTGGGGCCAAGGCGCCTACGTCTTCCCGGGGTTGGAGGAAAGGTCCTCTCGCCCTTGCCCGTTCATCGAGCCCCTGGAGGAGGGGGTAATGTCAGGATGGCGAGCGACCTGCCCGTTGCTCGACGCTCCGTGTTCCCAGAATCCAGGCCGGGATTTCCCTTCGGCCTCTCTCCCCTCACGGCATTCTCCGGGGACTAACAACACACAGATGATTCTCATGACCGGAGCACCATAAATAGGCCAAAGGCCTTCTGGCGGGTGCCCGGTCACCATTCGCTTATGTTGAGTTATGTTGTGTATTTCACGTGAGCATTCATGCGTGTGTTTGTTTGTAGTGCAGGATATCAGCAGCAGCTCCGCGCCATGACCAGGCGTGTCGGCTACCAGTGGCTGACCAGCGGACTCCCCGGGCTGCCTGATGAAGCCGAGGCATACCGGGTTGTGGGAGCCGCTGGCAGCGAGGAACCGAAGGGCGTCTGGCGCGGGAACTTCTAAGCTGCTGCGACTGCTTTCACTTTTATGTTCTTTTTAATAAAGTTTCTGTTGTTCCCCCCTTTATGACGTGTGAGTGCCCCTTCGTGACACTATTCATGTGGCTTTTTCATTAATGGTGCTATTTTTGTACACTGACATCAATATTTGGCATTCTACACATTACACATTTACAAGATTTTGCAGAACCTTCAAAAAGTTTGCAGAACCTTCAAAAAGTCCTCCTTCAGTGGACCAAAGATTTGCTCAGATGCTGCAAAAAGTCATTGATATCAATCTGAAAAAGTAAAAGCCTAGTGGCAGCCACCAAATATGCGCTATTGCTTGACCTGCATTTATACACGAACTTTGAGTTTTTTATCGGGAATGACCTGTAAGTGCTGTGGCCAGTCTACTAGAGATTATTCATTTTGTAATAGTTTTAATTATCTCAGATATTATATTATGTATTATGTTTTTGAATCTTAGCTGTGTTACCCTTTATGTGTTAGTACCAAATAAAATGGCAATGGGAAACTTTCCCTCTTCCTGTACGTCTTTCTCAGAATAAGCAAGTATTGGAGGGCAAAAAAACCATCTCTTGGTTTGTGAAGCCTTGTTTGGTATTCCACTGAGCAATGTGTCTTTCAGGCTTCATGCATATTAATGCCTGCTGTTTGGAAGGAGAGTTGAGGGAAACGTGATGGTGATGGGGAAAAGTAAAATGGCAAGCTCTGCTCAGAAAGGATCCCTCGCTCACTATAAGTGGAATAATGGCGCAAGCGTTCTGATTCTATTCTGTTGATCTAAAGCCTTTCTCACTTTTATTAGGGGAACGAAAAAGAAATCTATCTTGTTAGACTTGATATATGGCCACTCCACTTTTTTAAATTGTTCATGATGTGCCTGTGCATTTGCAGAGGCTGCAGTCATGCTATGGGAGCCGAACGAAAGAAAGAAAGAAAGAAAAGACTTCCAGAGTTGGAGTACATTTATTAAAGGTCTTTTTGATTGCAGGGATGATTATTTTGACGTGTCCACGTGAGTCAGTTAAAATGTCTCTTCTTAAAGACGGTTTGTTACTCATCCATGGAGCTCAATCGGTTTTACATCCAAGTCATTAAGAAACACTAACAGTACTGAGATGATGTGCTGCTCTGCCTCTTGTATTAAAATTCTAAGAGGTTTTCTGGTGCAGCATTTTTACACCAGCTGTTTGAGAAGGATGTTTAAACACATGGCACAAATGGCAGCAAACCTCAGTCAGTTGATAGCTAGCTATCTAAGAAATATAATCTGCTATGTTCTTTAGCTAGCCTGTGACTTGACCAGCTGTATTTGAGGCCCAGTTGTGTTTGTCTCAGCTACAAAGTGAGCAAACAAACTTTGCATGCACAGACGGAGACAAATCAGTAGCGTGAGAAAAGCAGATGTAGTGTCTGAGTGGTTTTCTTATGGTTGACCTTGAAGTACCTTCAAGAACCAAAGAAAGAAAGACAAACTTACTCGCTGTTGACATTTCATGTGTTGCATATGTTTAAACTTCATGCTCTTCACAGCGATGGGACACACCTCAAAGCCGTAATTGGACCGTGCACGGTGGAATCTCATGCCTGCTGCACTACACACACCAGGGGGCGCAATCTTGTCTTACAGTAAAACAGATTTTACTGATCTCTTTTTTTTATTTTACTCTTAATCAGGGATGAGGAAATGTGCTAAATAGTGATCTGTAGAGTTATAGTACACACAGCAGTAGGAGCAGTGATGGTATTCAGAATTTCTGATTTAATTTCAAACAGCTGTGGATTAATTCTGATAAGTATGTCTGTATAACCGGGCAGTAGCTTGTAAATGGTGAGCGTTAGCCTATTGGTGTTTAGTATAAGATGTCACCTGGAAACAGAAATCAAGCTCTTTGGTCCTGGTTCAGACCTCCACTCTGAGACACACCACTGTCTTTGACCACCTCTCCAATCGAACCAAATCAAACCGTAGCCAGGATTCTGATCGGATACATCGCTCAGCCGTCTGGCAATCAAGTAAAGCCGTCCATGCTTTTGTTAAGCCGGTGCCGTTTCTTTTGAATTCTCTCTCTCTGGCCATCATTTAATTATGCTAAATTTCAAATCTACCACCCCTTTGCTTGCTCTTTTCAGGTGACCGTCTCAGTTGTTTATCCATAAACATATTACGCTGTCATATTTTGCTACTTTGGTCATTTCACATTTCCCCTCAGAGGAAACCCCCTCCTCGTCCCTTCACTCCCATTCACTCCCATTGTGAGTGTGTGTGTGTGTGTGTGTCTGTGTGTGTGTGTCTGTGTGTGTGTGTGTGTGTGTGTCTGTGTGTGTGTGTGATTGGTTGTCTTGTTTACATGGCTTAGTGTATGTGTTCAAGTTTGGTAGCAATAAATGTTACTGTACTTTATGATGAAGGTCTGTGACCTTGCAGGTATTTTGCTCCCATTTCAGTCATGAACTGGAGATTTCCACTTCCTCTCATTGTCACAATGATCATTTCCCTTAAGCTAGAAGCAAAACTTCTTTTAAAGCTGCATTAAGAAGAGTTTCGTTAGAGTATTGTTTCGGTGGATGAGTAGTCAAGTTTAGGTAGTTTAATAATTTTGCGATGTTTTAATTCCTTTCTGAGCTTGACTGCTCCCTACAGCGTCTACTTAGCTACTGATCCTGCAATACACAGATAACGTTAACGGAATATCTTGATGCCGGTTCCGCTGAAAGTGATTAAAATGATATTATGCTTGTAATAATGGAAAGATCACATCGTTTGTGAGTTGTGCGAATGCACAGAAGATTGAAAAGGTTTGGGGTGAAATTTTTTATTGAATTTAATAGATTCAAGTCATCAAGCCAGTAAGTTATCTTTTTGTTATTATTGTTTGGTTGGCTGGTTTGTTGGTATGTTTTTTTTGTTTTTGTTTTTTTTTTTACATTCAGTGGACCTAAACAGCTAATAGCTTTCAAATAGCAACTGGAAAAATTGCATCATCCTGATTAGTTACCTATGCTTTTCACCATAGCGGCTTGGAGCCGATAAATTGTGCTTAAGTAAAGCAGATGAGTTGGTAATGATGACTGACCTTTTCACGAGCATCTGCAGAGTGCACTTACAGCTCAGAAGCATGTACTGAATATAATCAGCTGCACTGTATGGATGTTTGCAGATGGTAAATTACGTATAATATACAGGTAGTTTATTGTTAGCGATTCAGGTTAAAACTGGGTTATTTTTCCTTCCAGCTACTTTGAACTGGAGAGCAGTGGACTTCGGGAGGAAATTCGCTACAAATATTGGCACAAAGGAAAACAGCGATCTGAGACGTTCCCGTATAGGCTCGCTGATGGCCAATGGCATAAAGTTGCTTTGTCCGTTAGCGCCACTCATTTACTGCTTCACGTGGACTGCAACAGGTAAGCTTTATTATCGCTCTGCTGAGCAGGTTCCTTCTGATGTCATCCTTATAGCTAGTTAGCTCTCTAAGGTAGATAAGGTTCAACTACTTCATAGATAGTGTAGCATTTGATATTGGTTTATTTAATCCCTTACTTCATGCATTTTTAGCCATTAATGTTTGCTACTCTACAGATGTTAAAGGTTTTTATGTAAGGACTGTAGATAACTGTGTGGGTGATTTCTCCTAATGGAATAACATATCTGCTTCAGACAGAAGCTCAGCAGGGGGATTGACGCACTCTGCATATAGAGTATCTCAGTTATTGTTCAAATACTGGGATTGTGTTCACTACTTGGTGCCTTCTCAGTTTAGTGATCAATATAAACAAATCGGATATAAATCAGGCTCCAGCAGAAACCATTTTGTTTACGTGTGTGTGTGTGTGTGTGTGTGTGTGTGTGTGTGTGTGTGTGTGTGTGTGTGTGTGTGTGTGTGCATGCAGACTTTCATTTGCAGTGTTTCACATGGACACAGCGGTTGAGTTCAGTCAAGAGCCAAATGACGCACAGAAATCACAGATTTAAAAACAGCTGCTGTCGAATGTAAAAGGTTTCACAAATGTTTAGAAACTGCCTAAAAAGTGTTTGGAAACAGCTGTCAGAATGAAGAAAAAATGTGATCTTTGTGGCTTTTAAGTGTGGCATGGGTATTGGTACCACGCACAACCCGAATCCCAGAAAAGTTGGGACATTTTGTAAAGTTTAAAGTGAAAACTAAAAGACTTTCAGATCACATGAGCCAATATTTCATTCCCAACAGAACAAATGTTCAAACTGGGAAATTGGACACCTCTATCCACTAAATGAGCACATTTCAAATTTGATGCCTGCTACAGGTCCCAAAACAGTTGACACGGGGGCATGTTTCCCATGGTGTAGCATCTCCTCTTCTTTTCAGAACAGTTTGAACAGGAGCAAAAACTGATGTGGTCTTCAGCTGTTGTGGGCCCGTTCTGATGTGTTGTACATTCCGAGATGTTCTTCTGCTCACCGAGGTTCTAAAGCGTAGGTGTTTCTGTAACTATAGCTTTCCTTTCAGCTCAGACCAGTCTGGTCTTTCTCCTCTGATCTCTCTCACCAACAAGGTGTTTCAGCTTGCAGACCCTTCTGCTCACAGGATTTTCTCTTAAGGTTTTCATACCAATCTGGATAAACTCTAGAGACTGTTGTGTGTCTGTCGTATGACTCATAAAGCTCACCCATTTTCTCCATCCTGATGTTTGACGTGAACATTCCCTGAAGCTCTTGACCTGTTTCTGCATGATTTTTATGCCCTGTGCTGCTGCCACATGATTGGCTGATTAGATAACTACATAAATAGGCAGGTGCAAAGGTGTTCCTAATAAAGTGGACAGCGATAGCATGTGGGCTCTCGTGAAAATAGCTGTGCTCCTTTTCCAAGTATCAGCTGTGTGTCTGGGGGGAAATGTGTCAATGCATGTGGGTGTTAAGTTAATGGCGCGCGTTTATCGTTGATCAGACTTTGAGACGAGGAGCGAAGTGGCATTCTGTTTACAGGCCAGCGTGATTTCAGTGGCTTTTTAAATGTGAGCTCAGTCTGAGCGATTGTCCCATACAGAACAGATTTTCGAGTTTTCTCCAAGGTATTTGTAACTATTTAATATTTAGCACACTCACATATTTAACAAACAAAGGATTTTACTCAGGGAATAGAAATGAGAGCATGCATCCTGTCATGACGGTGTTGTAGAACATCAGAGCAAATGGTGATTTGGGCACAAATGGGGAATCAGCTCCGTGAAAGCCAACTCCCACCCACTAGTCACTGATTTACATATCACATGCGTACAACTTGTCAGAATCTACCCTCGCATACGTCTAATTTACATGAAACACTTTATGCTGCAATAGTGAGCCAGTAAAACGAAATATAAGGAAACGGAGATCGGAGGGGAAAGAAGACAGTCATGGAAGAAGTTTTTATTTCTGGATTTATTTTAAATAAGAGCTGTTCAAGGTTATCATCGTGTAGAAAGCTAAATCATGTTCCCACCTCACATGCAGGTAGTTACGTAAACTTACTCTCAATTCAAGAGCTGAAAAGCATTAACTCAAGTCAGGTTTAATTTAGGTTCTTTTCATGAACGTAGCAAATAAATGCATTTCTTTCCAAAATAAATGAACAAAGCTGAAAGAAAGCAATTGATTATGGAACAGCAGACTACCGACGCTGACAAAAATACGCAACAACATATGAGAGTTTTCAGATCGGGGTCCGTGCTTAAGGGAGCCTTTTGTATACAAAAGCACCTGTTTATTCAGCTTAAGGTTTAACGAGCAGATAAAGATCCCGGAGTGCACATTTTAACAGTGCATTCATGGAGCCTTGTAAGTGTGCACGTTGTCATGAAGTCATTTCTCAATTCGTGACATTCCTTGGGTGAAATGGAAAAAAAGAAACATGGACGGATCCATGAAAGCATGTCTCTCGGTTCCTCTGCCAGAGCATCTAAGGCTCATAAAAACCGACTTTTAACTCATTTTTAAAGTCCCAGCCCTGAGTGGCGACTGGTTCTGCTGCAGTGAATGTAAAAGGTTTTTATCTTCTTAATCATTTTTTAGCTCGGTCCGATTCTCATCCACTGGACACCTCTCCCCTTTCACATGTGCTATTGTGTGATGGGTTGCAGGTCAGGAATTACAAGTTGCAACGTTACTTCAGATACAATATCATTTCCATTTCCAAACAGCATTTCTTTTCCCCGAGTCTAAATTACACTAACAATTTGTTTATTGCGCTGTCCGAAGCAACTATAATAACCTCCCTTCTTCTGGGAAGGCCTTCTACGAGGTTTCAGATTAGTGGAAATTGGAAATTTCTGCCTTCTGGCTGTGTTTAGCAGGTTTGAGGAGCGTTTTGGCTGCTGAAGTTTAAGTATGTTTTTATAGACCACACATTGTGCACAAGGCCCATGCTTGACCAGGAAAAGGCCTTCACTTCATGTTTCTGCTTGGAAACATACACTTGTCTAATTATTTGACAGTTATGATTTCCCCCACCAGACTTTCCTGTTAGCATTATGAGTTCTTGTAGGTAGCGTTCTCCTGGCATCTGTGAAACCCAAATTAGTTGATCAGACTGCCAGATACGGAAGCGTGGTTCATTACTCCAGAGAACACGTTTCCACTGCTCCAGAGTCCAGTGGCGCTGCTTTACACCACTCCAGCCCACGCTTGGCATTGCGCATAATGATCTTAGGCTGGTGTGCAGCTGCCATTGAAACCCATTTTATGACGCTCCAGACACACACTTCTTGTCCTGATGTTGCTTCCCGAGGCTGTTTAGAACTGTGTGTGATGCAGTCAAGAAGTCGGAGATTTTGATGGTCTGCACGCTTCAGCGCGAGGCCGCCCTGCTCTGTGAGTTTGCGAGGCCCATCGTTTCATGGCTGCATTGCTCCGAGGAAAGGTGCACATTCTTTTGACCTATTCATGCAAGTTCATTCTTGTGCTAGCTACATTTTTTCAGTCTAGGGAACATTTAATTAGCAAAACTAAATTGTTTAAGTTGTGGAAAAATTCGAAGTCAGCTAAATGACCGCTCTGCGTGAAAGAAGATGCGTTTTACTGAAGCTGAGCAACACAAAAAAAACAAACACAGTCAGGATCTCCATTGGTGGACAGAAAGTGATCACAGCTAGCTAACTTGAACTCATCTCCTTCTAGGTAGAATTTGAGCCGTGTTTTTGCATTGCTCATGTAGTGTGTCGGTGGCAGCAGGTTTCAGCATTGCTTGCATTGTTTGCAATATTTTGCACATCACTGAAGTCCTGCAGCACAGCTGTGACACCCACTGACCTAGTTTATATTAATATTACCCAACCGAATGATGACATTTTTTGTGATGACCTGTAAAGGCGAGTGTAATCAAGTTTAGGTGGAAAAGGGGTGTGTAACAATTTTATTCTTCAAGATATCCTTGGTATTGTGAGCTACTAGAAACCAGAAACAAACAGTTCGTGGTCACATTTACAGAGCTTTCTTTTTTCTTACTGTCGCTCGGTGCACAGCTAAAACGAGGCAGGTTTACCTCAGGAGTATATTTTCTCTAAAATGACATGGCACCCTGTAAAGAGTGTGATGAGAATCCAGTGTGAGCACTTAACCGAGCGAACAGTGTTGAAGGGTGTGACGAGAGTATCTCATGATCATTTAATTTAAACACTAACAAGAAAGTCTACCTGGATGAAAATAAGAAAACTTGCACCAAATTTAGCTGTATGCAAAAAAGGTAGAGTATAACCTTTTAAATTTTGAACTGGAAAATAGCCTAGAGACAGAAATGTTAGCACTTTCTGTACGCTGTGTGAATTCCGGCTCCGACACGTCCTCAGCCTTAGCTAGCTCCAGTTCATAATTAATTTCCACTAGCGGTGTCTACTGTTCTCTATTCTTTTTTATTTCAATTAGGGGTGAGCTAATGAGTCACAATCTAAAAGTAATTTTAGACTAAGCATAATAAAAAAAAGGCCCCATGATCTGGTATTACAGGGAGATTAAGAGTCACCCCAATTTGTCATGATTTACAATAAACATTCAGTGTGTTGTGTTTTTTTGAGATGCTCACCATGGTTGTAAGGATTGGTTATGGTTGTGTCGCTTCCTGTCAGTTCAAACTTGGCTTCCCAGCCACAGATCACTGCACAGATCACTGGATGTTTTCTGTTTTTTGCACCACTCTATGTAAACTCTAAATCCCAGGAGATCCGCAGAAAGGTTTCTTTCTTAAACCAATGAAACAAGACGCTGTAATCAAATATTGAATGGTAGACAAACAATTTTATGTTTATTAGGTTTTCTTTTATTATGTTTAATAGTATATTTATTAAATAGCCTTAAAAATGTGCGACGATGTGCAAATAGCTTATCCACCCCCAGATTCCACATTTGACTCATGGAGTCACTGGATGTTTTTTGCATCATTTTCTTTAAACTCATGATTTAAACTCGTGTATCTCCATGATGTCACGCACTGCGCTGCCGCCACATGATCACATAACAGCAGGAAAGAGTGAGGTACAGGTGCTTCTATTAAAGAGACCAGTTTGGATAGTGCAAATAGAGCATTTGACAGGTGTTGACCGTAGCTTTGTGCTAGTGCTAGAATTTAAACCACGCTCCAGTCCCTAGTGCAGATCCTTGAATGCCAAACCATTGCATTTTTAATATTCTCTAGAGATGGACAAGTCTGCGTTTTGAGGTCATGTTTGCTTTGAGCTCAGCATGGAAGAAGGTGACAGGTGAAAGAGTTATTTCAGTCCTGAGAAAACCGATTAGCTCTGCCTCTTTCATCAAGGCAAACAAATATTTATCTGGAGATTTTCCCCCTGGCTGCCAGGCTGTGGCAGGTGGACGCTTTCCTCAGATTCCTGAGAGATCTGGCCTTCACGATGTGGCTAAACAATCAATAACTCAGTGTGAGCGCTTTACTGAGGTTATAGTCAAGGTTTCAGATTTGTGCTTTAAAGAGATGTTTTAACCAGAAAGATTAAAAAAAAAAACTACTCATCTACTCATTGTTTGAAAAAGAAATTGTTTGTCAGGTGCCTACGAATAGACCCATACCACGGTGTAAAACACATCCTGCTTTCAGGTGTATAGACGAGACTTTGTGCTGATGTGCCACTTTTATGGGAGGGATAATGAGCTATTGTGACAACATAATGAACCAGTGCACCGTAATATTGGTGGTTATGGCTTTTCAGGAAAGCACACAAGAGTAAAGCTGTGAGTGTGTCCTACAAAAGCAAAAGAGAAATAAGTTTAACAATGGAAGAACCCTGTCCTAATACAACCTCCGTTACATTTATGCATGTGGCAGACGCGTGTAACACACCCGGACTTGCACACACACACTAGCTGTCACTGTAGTGCCAGTGTCTGAATTCCACCTCCTGCTGCACTACACCCAGTGCCTGAGGCGTGATCGAGCAGTGCATGCACTGATGACCTTTTCAGAATCAGGAACACATGGGTGCAGGATGTGATGAAACATGCCAAATTTGTTTAACTACCAACAAAACACCCCTGGGTGGCATGGTGGTGTGGTGGTTAGCACTGTCACCTCACAGCAAGAAGGTCCTGGGTTCGGGGCACCTATTCTGTGTGGAGTTTGCATGTTCTCCCCGTGTCCGTGTGGGTTTCCTCTGGGTTCTCCGGTTTCCTCCCACAGTCCA
>JAQLOM010165801.1:0-11783 GCA_030068315.1 Chrysichthys thysi
GGCTTTGGTTACAAAACAGCATGTTCAAACTCTCCACGTTAGCATGCATGAAATGGACACAAGCTCAGCTATCACAACCATATAGTCACGAACATAGAGATTTTCAGCGAGTTCTAATTCCAAATCCTCCATTTTATTGGATTTTATAACACATTTCAAAATATTTGTCCGGACCCGACCCGGTCTAGTTGTTTATTTATGTGTGTGTGTGTTTGTGCGTGCGTGTGTGTGTGTGTTTGTAAGCACGCCTGTGTGTGTGCCCTAGTTGAGATTTGTACAAAAAATAATTGTCTCGTTATAATAACTTGGATGTAATATTATCTTTAATTCTATCTTTCACAAACGCGCGCGCGCTGCGTAGGGACATACAGGGGAAGGCGGGGCATGGGTGTAAGAAGGGAGACGAACTTTTCGTCACACCTCTGTTAGCCAATCAGAGGTAAATCGTTTCGCATGTCATGAATATTCATAAGTAAGAGCCGAACACCTGTCGTTCTCAAAATCAGCACTATTTCACCAAACTAGAACGGCCTGAAACAGGAGCACCAGAGCATTTTTTGTTCACCAAATCCGACTCATTGAGCATTCCTTCATACTAGAGAACACTGCAAAAGTAATGAAAAAAACAACGCTATGTCACTTTAAGTTTAAGCTTAAATATACCAAAAAAGTAGCTGTATTGTCGAGTGCAGTTTTTACAAAACAAAAGACTTCCACATAAACATATCTAAAATCTACATATTTTTTTTCTAAAGTGAAGAATGTCTTCCTACAAAAGTCTATTATCTATAGCTTCTGCTAGCATAAGGAGCCTACATAATCTACATATAAAGCAGCTAGTTTGCTAGCTGACCTGGTATTAACCCTGCTCTGGTACCATGAAAAAAGTCATGTTCTTGGTACCATGAGGTCAGTTTGACCCCATGGTGAAAAACGTGCTATATGACCAGAATAACACCACTTGATTACAAAATTTTGTTTTCCTTGAAATAATATGGTATGACGATGTGTTATAAAATCCAAATAATATTGCACAACGCTTCATGTGCGAGTTTCCACTTACTTCACCCCGCTGTAGGCAAAAATGTCACTGTTGGCATTGGGTGCACAACTAATTTGGTTTTCTTGTCACTTGATCGGGGACAAATATAGCATCTCTTGCATTGTCCTGGATGACGCTGTGTGGTGCTTGCGGCTGCTGTGGGTGCCTCTGGGGGTGGATTTTTGGTACAAAAACACCAGCATGGCTTGTGTAATTTTTTGGTTGGTCCATTTCACAATCTCTGTTATCATGGCATCATCGAAAAATAAATCAAATGCTTTCAAGGGTGTGTCTGCTTGACCCCCCATTCCCTTTCGGCCCTGGTTTCTGTCTGACAATATTTCCCATTGGGGTTCTTTTGAAAGTTTTTGGCTTCTGTGAACACACATACCCGTCTTTCCGCTTATTTTGTATTTAGGTTTATTTTCGCTTGGGGTCAAATTGACCCCATAGTATCCGTCATGCTGAAGGTACTATGGTGAAGCAAACATAAACCGAAATAAAAATAAGTGGAAAGGCTGCTATTGGCTAATGTAATGTTCTGATCCACTTCATGTATTTACTAAATGTATTTTAAAGAACGTTACATACATGCATAAAAGATGTGCATTTTGCCTTGAAGAGAACAGGATATTTGGCTTCATTACACTCTGTCTTTAGCCCTACCCAAGGCAACCTTCTAGGAAGCCATTGGCTTAATAATTGTGATACAGCATATGCCACATGTTAACTGTGCTTCATAGTTCAGGTATGTCAGTCAGGAGGCTGGACAGTGTGACTTCACAGATTGTAATGTAAGAAATGTTTATTTTCCTTTCATATTAAGTGTAAAGAATAGTATAAGCTATGGGTGTAAAACCTACGATACTTTGGCAAAATTCTGGTGCTTTGACTATATAGGTTTCTGGTAATCTACTTCAGAAATATATGTTTGATTACGGTTCCACAAGAATTACATTACATTACTGTCATTTGGCAGATGCCCTTATCCAGAACGACTTACATTTTTATCTCATTTATACAACTGAGCAGTTGAGGGTTAAGGGCCTTGCTCAAGAGCCCAACAGTGGCAGCCCGACCTTCTGATCAGTAGTCCAAAGTGGTGTGGTTTGGAACACACACACTAAAAAAAGGTCCACATAATGAACAAAAGAACCATTCCATTCACCAAGCTGGCGACGTCCCTTTCAACCAGGTATCATCTGCTGCAAAGACTGCTTAGCTGCCATTTCATTGGTGTGCATCTCTGTGACCATCTGGAATTAAGCTTACCCATAAACCCCATTTCCAAATCTCCACAAAATGTCCAAGAATATGATCAAATAAATCAATGAACGTTCTGATTGCTTGTTCCTGACCCTATCAGCATTAATGATTAGAAATATTTTTCAGACCAGGTTCACTAGTGGTGCAAAAACAAATGGATATACACACATAGTATCTTCTTTATAAAGAGTCACCTCTCTGATATGGAGGCCTCTGGAGACAAAATAAGAAATAAAACCGTTAAATGTGCTTTTTTTGTTTGTTTGTTTGTTTAAACCCATGATGATTACACATATATTTTCCAGCTTCTCATCAGGTTGGCCAATACCCTGAAAAATGAAACCAGACATGCATTCTTTATTTAGTAAAGCTAAATCACATTTGTGTTTAATATCTACATCTCAGGAGTGAGGGCTAACTGAATGCTTACACAGATAATATAGGTGGTGTTATGTGGGAATTTATAGTAAAAGGTATTCCTTGAGATGCAGAAAAGCAGACTTGATGGTTGGCTTGGAGCATCTAATACCGATTCACAATTCCTCGTAAAACCGCAAGCTCAAGCTGCAAATCCTGTGCCATCAGAGGGACTAGAATTTAATGGAAAATTTTCATCTCTGTAATTTTTTACAATCCACATATATCCTGACATTCTGAAGCCTGAAAGGCTTAAAGACCTTAAATATTCTTCACTGTAGAAGAAAGTAATTGAAAGCCATGGCAATACTGTATAACCCATATTGACCATCATTCCCCTCTTCTGGAGCCAATCCCAGCTGACTTCAGGGGAGCGGCAGGGTACAGTTTCTCTGCATTTTTGCTCTATAAGCCTTAACTGTGGGTCCCAAGAAAGTGAAAAGTGGAAATGGTAGTGAGAGTAAGAAGCCTAAGCGTATAACAGTTGAAATAAAGAAAGAAATAATCACAAAACCTGAGAAGCGCCACCATATCCCTCCGCCACCGTCCACCTACGCCAGCGACTACGTATCCACCGCAAAGGGAATGTGCATTAAAGTCATCTGTTTATTTCATTTCGTTTTATTTTTCTATAATTAAGCTTATTTTAATTTTACTCTATGTTTTATTGCCACACATAAACCCATAATACACTTTAAAAAAACATGTTTTTTGGGCTGAAACTCATTCATTGTATTTACAATCATTTCATTTGGAAAAATTGATTCGGGTCGCGAAAAAATCAGTTCACGAACAGAGTCTCGGAACGAATGAAGTTCGTGAGCTGAGGTCCCACTGTACCTTTATTTCTAACAAAGTTAAACAGCATCATGCCTAGCAAAGACAATTACATATAACAAGTATTGTAATGAATCTGAGAATGCTGTGAAGCCACCAAAAGAAAAGAGCTTGCAAAATTGTGTGGACACTCATGAGCTGAACTCATAAGTTATATCAGTAAAGCTAATGGTTGGTGAAATAGCTAAAGTTCACAACCAATTCATTTCCATAAGACAGCAGCAAGTGAACTCCTTCCTCTTACGTGCCTGGTTTGCTGGTTGCTATAGTTCATTTCCCAAATGAAAGCAAATATTCCTCCACACAGCTACATCTGACAGTCTTGATAGATGCTTTAAAGTTTTCTTTATTCTCCATCACAGTTTGTTGAACTATGATGCGCACAGACACATAGCTTAAATAAAGGAAGAGTAAAAATACATGCAAAGAAATAAGGTCATCTGTCAAGGGCTTTCATTTGATTATGAGATAAAGAAAAATGAACAACAAGGGGGAAAAAATAAGTTTGAAATTAATAGCAAATAAACTTTCCTTGCAAATCCCCCATGTGAGCATATGGCAGGAGCACACGCCACACACCAGGTCTCAAAAACTCCACCACACACACACACACACACACACACACACACACACACACACACACACACACACACACACACACACCATTGTTTGTCTCAGCTTTTCAAGTGTGAAATGTGCTGGGATTTGCCCAATATGTTTGGGAGCGTCTGCCTTTAGCAGTTTTTATTCAAGCACTTTACACACAATCTACACACATTAGCATGCACTGCGGCGTGGCTCTAAGTAAACTTTAGCACACAGGGGAAGAGTAACAAGAGCAGGTCTGCCACTGGACCACTATGCCGATCTGTAAAAGGTAAAACACTCACAGATAAAACTAGGCACAGTGAAAGAGCCAAGGTTACAGCTCCTGTCTGAGCCATTTAAAGTCTCAGCCTACGCTCCAGTTCATCAGAAAGCATATTATTAAAAGGTCCACTATGTAGGAATTAGTTCACTGCAACTAACTAACTGTCCCTCCCTTACTCGTCCTTTTCCAAGCATGTATAAGAGCACACAGTCAGACGCCTGTACCGTACCTCCAAGTACATATGCTTGCTTTTATTTCGTGTTTTTATTTCTACTTCCTTGATTTTGTTTCTTTTTCTTCATGTTTCCTCTGGTACATCCTTTCGGATTCTCTAGAGGGCTGTCTGTTCTGGACTATTCTACAGTTGTAGCGCAACATGGTGACTCTGTGGAAGAGGATCTGTTTCCTACATAGATATAAAGAGCCCATTTTAAGTTCATGAAAACACAACAGTTTACAGGTTATTCTACACTAATGAAAGTATACTTAAGAATATAATATTCTATTTCTCTTAATAGAGCCCTCCATACTCTTTATAATGGACCTTTAATTAACCACAGTGAATCATTTCATTCATTTCATAAGTGAAATAAGAAAGTAAAATAAGATAATAAGTGCTGGTGGAAATGAATGGATGGATTGCTGGATTCTCGATTCCAATTGGTCAGAATAAAGTCATGAAGACATACTGTGTTTTAACAGCAGGTCTGAAAGTCACATCAGCTATAATTATAATCACAGGTTTATATTAATGTGTTCCTTCTAATCTCTTATGGTTTCCATAGCACCAACTCATTCACAGTGACTTTCATGGCTGCCATTCCACATTGTCTAGAATAATAAGAAACAGAATAAAAAATTATTTAACCGATAAATATTGATGATATGGTGAGGTTTACGGAAGGAGTCTCCAGCGTCGATGCTTTGTAACCATCAGTAGGTTTTCTGACGGAAGAAAGTTCTCCAGCTTTCCATTTGCATTTTATGATGGAGAAAACACTACAAAAAATTACAAATTGAATTTGAGGAGTAAATTACTTAATACTTGTGAAATTAGCTTGCTGCAATTTTACTTGGCAAGAAATCTTGGAATAAGTTGCTTCTAGTCTAGAAATAGGTTTAATAGACTCAAATTTGGTGTTGTCCAACAGGAAATGCTACAATATATAGGATAGTATAACTCATTTAGACTATATTCAAGGCATTTTAACTTCTGATGTCTTATTCCTGCCTTTGTTTTACTTAATATGCTGCTCACAACGTATCAGATGAAATCACTTTGACTCAGGATAACTTTTTTAATTAATTTAGTATTTCATTCGAAATACTTCATATATTCAATCTTTGTGTAATATATCTAATTTGATATCATCTCAATATAGATAAAAAGTAATAAAAGCAATTTTTATAGACAGAGATACACAAAATCTAAGACGTAGATGTAGATTGTTTCACATTGCGAAAGGTTAGAAATTTGAAAATTTGAAAAGAAATCTTTTCTTTAAGCTTGTTAATCACAACTCCAACCTGATCTCATAAGAATGTTTTGCATTGTGAGATATTGTAGAATTTCATAACAGATTTAAGGAAAATATATGAACATTTACCCAAAATTCCAAAAAATTGTGACTTTTCCTGTTTTTAACCCCCCCCCACACACACACACACACAGACACACACACACACACACCACATTTTATTTACTTATTTATTCATTTATTGGTAAGCACATCAGTGAAATGAGCTTGAGAAGTGAAGGAGCTTGGAGTCAATGGATAATAGTTATAAATTATTAGGATTGTAGCAGCAGCTGTTTAGACTGGCAGACAGATGCTATTATCTAACATCTGTCCGATCTATAATGTAATACCATAAAGTGTCGAAGCTGCTTGGAAACTACAGACCTATAGCCCAAAAGTGAAAATCTTGAGACAATAAATAATTTATTAATCTCTACTGAGGTGTTAAACAATCTCCTTGCCCCTGAGCCGATTTTACAGAGCAATAATATGAATATGAAATTAATAAATGCAGAGAAGTCACAGTAAAGTCAAATGCTAATTAAATTATGATGTCGGGTTAATGTCACTAATCCACTGAGAATTACGCATGCATAAATATATCTGAATTCAATCCTGCTCAATTTCACAAATCTACTCTAAGGGACGTGTAAATATTTCACACAGAATGTTTCACTCTTCTGCTCTTTAACCCACAGTTAACTATTAAACACAAGTCATTAATAATTATGAGCCAGTTCATTAAAATAATTCAGCATTCACACATATTTGGAATGATTATTAATTTAATTTTATAAAGAAGACCTTTCAATCATACTTGGGTTTACTCGTGTAAAGAAGGGCTCATTGGAAATAAAATCCAAATCAGTGAGACAAAGAAGGAAAGGGATAACACATAAATATGCAGTTATGTGGAAAGGCATGTTCTAACAATTCAATTTTCTTTGTATAGCACTTTTCACAATAGGCCCCGGCACAAAGCAGCTTCAAATCTGTCTGGATATAGATTTAGATCCCTAATGAGCAAGTCATAGTCAAAGAAAAACTGGCTGAGATGACGTGTGGAAGAAACCTTGAGGGTCTAAATGGAACCTGTCCTCTTCTGAGTAACACCAGATAGTGAGATTATAAATCACTCTTCTTGAATTGTATAAAACACTCAAAAGTGTGTTGAAAGTATGCTCTGTGCGAGTAAGTTTGTGACCCTCCGTTACGAAACCAGTCACATGGGTCATTTTTTTCCAAAATTTAATTATTGTGTTTTGATGAAAGCCCATTAAAAAGCATTCTGAAGTTTGTTTGTTTTTTTCATTCCATTCCATTCCATTACATTACAGGCATTTAGCAGACGCTCTTATCCAGAGTGACGTACAACAAGTGCAAAAAGTCAGGTACAAGAATAGTAGAACTTCTACGCAAAAAAGTTCACATGCCAGAATAACTCTCTAGTCCTCTAATCTGTACCATCAGCAGCACGTAGGTGCGTCATTTCTGACGTCCCTTGGCGGAACGCATTTTACAGGGTGAGGTTGCCAGTCCCACTCCTAACGCTACCCTAATGTGGGGGCAGGATCACACAACACAGAGACAGAAAACCATCCACACTCACTTTCACACCTACAGGCAATTTTGGGCAGCCAATCCACATAACACGCATGTCTTTGGACTGGTGGAGGAAACCGGAGTACCCGGAGGAGGCCCGCGCGGACACCGGGAGAATATGCTAACTCCACACAGAAAGGCACCAGTGCTGAACCCGGGGCTCGAACCCAGGACCTTCTCGCTGTGAGGTGACAGTGCTAATCAGCTAATTAGCCATCGTGCCACCCGCCAGAATAACACCCAGTGTAATATTCTGTAGATGGACCAATCAGCTAACCGCAAGACAAAGCAAACAAGCCATAAATGAGTGCAAATCCAAATACACAATACCACAAATATAATTAAAAGGCGAACAAAACCCCAACAGGTAACCCAAAGACATCGTGACCAGGCTAGACAGAACGAATCCTGGGTTGCAATGGGATTACAGAGTGGACAGGGAACCAGGGGAGCGGGGCAGCCTGAAGAGGGGGGTCTTCAGTTTCCGCTTGGTACAATTCATTCTGGGGGATTATTGATTCGTCACTATAGTGTGGCAAGGTACATAAATTAGAACTAAGACACATTTTAAAACAGATGAAATAACCATCTGAGTTAGTGTCTACCTGTGGAAGTGTGACTAAATTTTCTATCCTTAATCCGAAAATTAGTACAGTCGATCCTCTCATTAACGGACTAATTGGGGGGAGAGCTTGTCCGTTGACGTGAAGAGTCCTATGATGTGAAGAGGTGTGTGTGTGGGGGGGGGGTTAAAATAGTGGTAATCCAAGGAAAACAACGACCACGGCTCAACCGACGCTTGTAAACAACTAGTAGCACGCACGTCACCGCCACCTAGCGGCCAATTGCTGAACTACAGGACTCAGATTGCAACACCTGGGATTTTTAAACTTTCATACTGGACATTCTGGCTAATGGATTGTGTATTCAGACCAGCGGATGTTGCCCGTTACATCCGATATCTGTTAATGCGGTAATGTCCGTAGATTAGAGGATCGACTGTATTAGATCAAGAGTGTGAACGTCATCACAAATGGGTCAGATTACATTCTGATAGATGAGATGAAATCTGCAAATTCAGAAAGGAATTCAGAGTATGGCCTCTGGGCCGGGGGGGGGGGTAATAATTAGTAGAAACGACTGGGCAGGCTTGTTCTCTGAGGCTACATATGTCATGTCTGTATAAAGAACCTCAAACATATTGAGTGTATGTCCAGGTTTTTGTGTGATGGCTAGATTATCGTTATAAATAACTGTGGCACTGCCTTCTCCACCAGTTAGACAAGGCTGGTGTATACAGTTGTATCCAGGATAGCTCAGGTGAAAGACACAGTTTCAATATGAGGGAACCTGGGTGAAGACTCTGTGCAGCAAGCGGACAGCCTGTTTAGCCTGCTTGTCCGCTCTGTGGCCTGGGCTCTGGATTGTCACAAGTTCATTAGGCCGGTTCTGAGACTATGAACTATGCTGGAACAATGAGTAGCAGTGGCATGGATACTGTTCTGCCCTCAAAAGTGCTTTAATTATCTATAAATACCACACTGTTTTCAGAACACCACCTGGACAACCAGCAGTTCAGCAACCATAACCTGCTGTAAGCTGTCTCACCACGCCACATTGGGATAGGGCCAGACCATATTATGTCACTGGACATCGTCTTCACTCATTTAAAAACCTCTAGAAGGTTAAACTTAGTAATCTGATGACTGACAAAAGTGTATATCATTATCTCCTACATGAATAACTATCTTAGAAAATTTGTGCTTGGCTAGGACCTTAAGATTACCCACCTTGTGCTGTTTCAAGCTAGCCCAGACCCACCACCACAACAGACTCGCAGAGGTTCCTGGGGTTTACAAACTTTTGCCTGCACTTCAAAATGGGTTTCAGCATGCTCACAGCTCCATTAATAGCTCTGGTTAAAAAAGGCAGCCAAGAAGCTGGCATGGAATTACGCAGCGAAAGAAGTATTATCTCGGGTAAAGCATGCTTTCACCACAACCCCCGTGGAAGCATCCTGATCCCACAGCCACAAAGCCTTATGTGGTAGAAATCGACACTTCTGAGATCAACAAGGGTGGGATTTATGGAGAAGTCAGGTGTCTCTGAAAGCCTGACTTCTGGTAACCAAGGCCAAAGGCTAATGGCCAGGTAGGGCAGGCCAACCAGGAGGTGGGACGATTCCTCTATGCATACAACCAGGAAGAATGGGCCAAATTTCTTCCACAGGCCGAATACGCCCAAAATTCTCTGCGACACTTGATGACCAACCTGACCTCCTTTCTGTGCATTCTGGGGTATCAGACTCCCCTCTTTCCCTGGACCTGCATGACCCATGGGTGCTCCTGCGGTCAACAAACGGTGTAAGAGGAGCAAGCAGGTGTGGACCTGGGCGAAGAAGAGACTGGAACAGGTAGCATGGCACGCGAACAAACCATTAGTTTTGAAAACATGGTTGAAATTGCTCTAAATATATTCATTAAGAATATTAAGGAAATATATTCTATGGAGGCAAAATGACAGTTGCCCAAGATGAACTTTTTTAGAACCGTAGCTGAGTAATGTTGAGGAAAGAGTGCTGGATTGAACTAATTACGTGTGTTTAATATAAATATATGCGTATATGACATTATGAGTTCTACATGATTAGTGTTTGTTTACTTTAGCTTGTATCTTGATGTGAGGCAGCTAATTGAATGATAGTCGCTGTGACTCATTTCAGGCTGGAAAACTCTGTGATTTAATTCATGTTGTCATTTCAGTGACTAGGAGAATGTGCCTGGGGGTAAATAAAAAATAAATAAATAAATAAAATAAATAAATAAATAAAATAATAATAATAATAATAATAATAATAATAATAAAAATAAAAAAAAAAGAAAATGAAAGAATGCGTGCGCTTTTAGACCTGTGAGATTTATGAGATGGAAGCTATCACACATACAGTCATGGCCGAATTTATCGGCACCCCTGGAATTTTTCCAGAGAATGCACCATTTCTCCCAGAAGACTATTGCAATTACAAACGTTTTGGTATACACATGTTTATTAACTTTATGTGCATTGGATCAACACAAAAACAGCAGAGAAAAAAAAGCCAAATTTGATATCATTTCACAAAAAACTCAAAAACTGGGATGCTCAAGATTATTGTGGCACCTTGTCAAAATTGTGGGTAAATAGTATTATTTCAAGCACACGATGCGTGTTTAAACTCACGCGTGCCCCGAAACAGGTGCTGGCAATATAGCGATCACACCTGAAGCCGGTTAAAATGAAGAAAAGTTGACTCGACCTTTCTGTGTGTGCCACGCTGAGCATGGAGAACAGACAGAAGAGCAGAGAATTGTCTGAGGAGTTGAGAACAAAAATGGATCGTGAGGCGGAACGCATCTCCATGGTAACTTGAGGACCACCTGTACGGATTAAACTGTAATAAGACACGAACTAGACATATTCAGAAACTCTTGATTGGCAATAATGTAGATCTATCGTTTGAACACTACTGAGCTAAGCTGAACTCGGACTGTCACTACGAAATCTGCTCAAATTGAGATTGCTGAGTATTTTTTTCTTTTTTTTTTTTTGAAGTTTGGCCTTCATCATGATAAGGTCATGTTGCTCTGAGAACGAGAGACAGGTGACTCATAAAGCAGCAGACACAACACATTACATTTATAGTTTTCCATCTTACCCTTAACACATTTGGGCTTCTGAGGTTAAATGCGACACCGATTCTCATTTATACAATCTCTGATTCTAAACTCACCTCAGAAGACACCCGATATATGTAAACAAATGATCTTATTACTACACTATGTGGGCATGGGAATAACAGGTGGAACGCGTAAGTGCAATATAAATTGACTGAAATTTAAATAAAGATTACCCAAGGTAATAGTTGTATCATTAAAAATGAATATCTGTCTACCCATCTGCAAAAAAGAAAAAAAGGTTTCTATCATGTACACTTTTTTTTTTTTAGAATTTCCTTGTGCTTATTTTAATGCAACTCGTTTTAAAAATCGGAACATTTCAAACCGTTTGAATAAAATGAAAACTAAAAGATTTTCAAATTACATGAGCCAATATTTTATTCCCAACAGAACATAGATAACATAACAAATGTTCAAATGAGCACATTTCAAATTTGATGCCTGCTACAGGTCCCAAAAAAGTTGTCACAGGGGAAACAAATGGCTGAAAAAGCAAGAAAGTTTAAAAAGAT
>JAQLOM010165825.1:0-11781 GCA_030068315.1 Chrysichthys thysi
TCCCCAGACGTTTACAGACTGTTGTAAAGAGAAAAGGGGATGTCTCACAGTGGGAAACATGGCCTTGTCCCAACTTTTCTGAGATGTGTTGTTGTCATGAAATTTAAAATAACCTAATTTTTCTCTTTAAATGATCATTGCATTCCGTTTTTATTTACAATTTGTACTTTGTCCCAACTTTTTTGGAATCGGGGTTGTAATAAAAAGGTTAAGTTATGGATGTAGAAATTATACGTGGAGTAAAGAATCAGCTACATCTAGCAATTTATGACTGCTATAAATCACCAATCATAATCATTCATGCATTGCATCTTTACTAAGCTATTTCTATCCCTTCCATCGCCCAATACAGAACTATGCCGAAATGTCAATCAAAGCATTATGTGTAATGTTGTCATGATCTTCAGGTAGTATTAAATGTAAACATCTCAAATGAAATACAAACTTTTCAAAATGTGCTCCCCTTCTGGTGAAATGAAAAAGGAGTCCAGTGTAGGAGGCAGCCATGTGTTACTCTCAGATCACTACGCAGTGTGCAACAGCGGTCAAGGCTAAGGGTGACTTGTGAAAATGCCCAATGAATCAATGATCCTGAGCCTTCAGTGGTGCCCTAGTAATGATTTTTGACAGTGTAATTTTTTTTTTATCAGGACGTTTTCTAGAAGTGTAGGCAACAATATACATCAAAGGGAAATATATAAATGTCCTGGAGGTTCATGAGCCTAGAGAATTAACACTTACACGATATCTAGGTAGGCAGCACAGTGGCACAGCGGGTCATGTTGCCACCTCACAGTTCCAGCTCCCTGGTGTGATCCTGAGCTTGGGTAATTGTTGGCGTAGAGTTTCCGTGTTTGATCTCATGGGTTCTCTTGTGTTTTCGAGTTTATTCTCCAAGGTGTATTCCCTCCTAACAGCCAGGGCCTGAATCTTCGTTCCTCAGCCTAGGATGAAGTGTGTTACTCTCTTTTTCACTACTTGTTGTTTCCTTTTTAATTTTTTATTTATTTATTTTTACAGGCAATCAGAGTGTATAGCATCACACATGGAATGCAGGTGGAGAGGCTCACAAAATGAAACCTGAGCACATAACATTATTTCCATTTGTAACGTACAGAAGTGACAACAGTTAACTAGTCTGGAATGAAAAGCAAATCCTCAGTAAAATGTGTGAGTAGAAAATATCTCTGGAAACCCCAAGAGAAGCTGTAGAGCTGTTTTTTTCTCTCATAGAGGACTATTTTAATTGCACCTCTATTAGACAAGTAGGCTATGTATTGGGCTTTTCCATGGGATTCCCGCCGAGCTCCAGACGAGAGTTTGGGGCTACAGTTTAGTACTGCATGGCTGTACCAACAGATAATATACACATACCAATGATTTGACATATGTATAATGTATTTGTATAATGTTCATATGTAATCTGATATGTATGTGTGGCCTAGTAGCACATGTGACCCCCTGACATCAGAAATATTAATTGTTTCTGTACTTTTAAGGCCAGACTTAAAACTCATCTGTTTAAGACTGCATATTCCATCTAATCTTCTCTGTTCTCCTTTGCTCCATCTCTGTACTGTATTATATATCTTTCCATATTGCATTTGTCTGTCATATTGTTGTTTATTGTTTCAAATTTTGCACGGTGTCCTTGAGTGTTATGAAAGGCGCCTATAAATAAAATGTATCATTATTATTAGTAGTAGTAAATCTGCCTTCGCTTATTAAACTTAATAGTGTCTTGACATTTTTTGCCCACTAGAAGGTGTAGTCAGGGCTAAGAGGAGCAGGAAGTGACAACCAAGAGCAAGTCAAGTTCTAAAAGTGCTGTGTATTGATTATTAAAGTTGATGTTTGGTGTGTTCTCTTCAAGGTTCGAGGAATTTCATGCATCTAAAGACAGTGCAATGTCCTTCTTTTCCAAACATGTTTTACGCAGCTTTAGGGATGTTAAACATCAAATTTTAATGTGAGGTGTCTTTAAGCGTTGGTTGGTGATTCAGGGTAACAGGTTGTAGTCTGATATTAGTGACTTGCATATGGAATAAAACAACATGGGTTGTTTTATCTGTATACAAATAACCCGGACATCCAGGTGATAACATACTGACTCATAACCAGAAAAAACATTCTAGGAAAAAAATTAGAGAGCATTACTGGCAATATTATATGGATCACTCCATCAGCTACACTGAACACTGCAATTTGGTCTGTCTGACACTGGCTATCTTTCAAATAGGTGTATCATTAAAACTATCCTACAATAAGTGAAATCACTCCCTAGTATCATCTACAATTACAATCAGACATTGTCACAAATACACATAACAAAAAATGACCTTCACAAAGATTAAGAATCAGAGTCTGCAAAATTTGTTTTTGACCCTAACAAGCTATTGTTTAAATTATTATTTGCAAAGGTACAACGGTATTGGTCTGCAGTTATAATATGTGAACAAAGAGAAAACACTCTTGAGAAATTAAACGGATGGACACAGACATGGTCGGAAGAAAACACATCAAACATGTAAAGATATGCGGGTCTTTATACATTTAATGATAATTTAATAAAGGGTTCTGACAATGAGAACACAACTGCAAGCAGTAACAAGAGAACTGGGCTAGTGCGTAGCACTGGCGCTAATTCACATCAGGCAATATAGCTGGATGAATGCACATACCAGTGCACAGTGTATTTAAATAATGAATATTTCATTTTGTACTGTTTCTAGTTAGATAGTACAGAAATAGAATTATGTATTTTGACCCATATATGGATTATATAGCCCTGCTGAGGCTCAAAATTAAATATTGGGCATAAGCATAATGTTTACATGTTTACGTAATGTTTACATGTACCTTTTAGTACATTTTAGCATTACTGTAGTACAGTAATTACCTTTAATTTTCATTATATTAATTAGTATTTTAATATATTCTGTAAGTCACAAACAGTGTTATTGCTAATAGCTACTAACAGTTGTCAAAAATCACCTGTGATCTTACCTGCGGCTCAAGTGACCCCAAGGTTAAGGGTTTTGGTGTGGTAAAACCTTAATTAAACACAACAAAGTATAATGCAATATAAGGATACAATAACAATGACAATATAATAAAGAACAGTAGAAAATATACCGTATACAAGATGCCATATACATACTGCCTGTGTGCTGATGATGTAGTGGCCAAATCTGCATGAATGGAAAAAAGAGCGTTTAATATCATAGTGGCAAATGCATGAGCAAATGCAATTACACTAAGACTGGTATTGCCATATGCGGTAAAGGGCATATTTGCAACTTATTAGAGATGATGAATGTTGGAAGGGTCCTTGTTTAGGAGAAAGTGGTGCAGGTGTCAGCTGGTGCTTAATCTTGCTTTCAGCTGTGAAGGCATACACTGGAGGAGAGGGTGACTGGGATGTGAGGTGTTGGCCATGATTTTATGTTTCCTCTTCTTCACTCTGGATGGTACAGGACTGGGGGCCTGTCAGCTGATGATTTTCTCTACATTTCACACAATCTACTTGAAGTGTGAAGTTCCAGAGATGAACTAGACGGATACAGAAGTTGCGGTGATTGATTCTGTGGTTGCCGTGCAGAACAGTATCAACAGCTTCTGTGGCAGTTTATATTTCTTTCGCCGTGGTAGAAAGGGCAGACGTTTCAGGGCCTTCTCTGTGACTGGGTTAAAGTTCCTGTTGCATTTGATATAATCATGAAAGGTGGTGAGCAGGTATTAAATGAAATATTTAATACTCATTAACATTTGCATTTATTCATTTATTTTATTCTATTCTATTCTTTTTTATTTAGTTGGATTTATTAATCATTGTGAAACAGGTCTGAAAATCACTTCATAGTCATGAATTCACAAACGATTCAGAGCAAAATGAATTTGTAGCCCTAGTGCATCGCTGACACTGATCTACAGGAAAAGTAGATCAAATTATGTAATGATCTCCACTCCCAAATGCGCACAATTGTGTACTATTACCGCTAGGCTCTTTTTATGAACCTCAGCAGGATATTATCCCTTACAATATAAAGGAATGTGACAGACTGATGACCTTATGCTTGTACATTTTACATGGAGGATGAGCTGAATATATTGCGAAAACAGCCCAAATAAAATAAATATGTGACACTTTCAGTTAGGAAACAATACATAATTTCTAATGATGTGTACCTGTGTGTCTAGTACAACACCTTCTTGTATGAGCAACTGATATTTCACGACACAGAAAAGAAGCAATAAATAATGACTTAGAGAGAAACAATGGCTCTTATTCAGTGACTGGAAATCATACTACTACCCTCATAAATGACAAACACTCCTTCCTATTGGTACATTTCATTCCCTGTCCTTGTCTGCTATCATTTAAAACATTTAACAGCAGTGATATTGCTCATTACCCATGTGTTGGGGAGGTGGGAGAAATGATAAATAGAGCTCTGATAAATAGAATCAGATTCATGCTTTAATCAGCAAGATCACCTTGTATACAAGGAATTAATTTCGAGTGTTGTTCTCTTACTGCACTGGAACTTTCTATCACAATATTTAAAAAAAAAAAAAAAAGGATTTTGCACTAAAGACCCTGAATGCTGACATAGTACTCATCTTCGTGCTCAGGGTTCATGAGTCCAATCAATGGTATAGGTATAAAGGTAGTTGCAGTTCTTTACCTGTAGATAAACCACTGTTTAAAGGGATCAGTACTACAGTACATCAGATATGACTATTCATGTCTGCGTTTTCAGTTTATTTCAACAGTCTGAAAAATATTCAGAGAGGTGGATTGGTTATACTGCATTGCCCCTAAGGGGTGAATGAGTGTGTGAATGTGTGGTTTTCAATGGTGAACGGGTCAGGCTAACTTAGGATAGTTATCTGCTCTAGACAAAAGAAGTAATTCTAGGATACACATTTAAAATCAGTGGGGTACCATGACAAACCTTGTTGTAAAAGAGACTCATTAGTAGGCATGTGGATACTATGAACATGTAATTGGTTCTGTCAGCAGGTAATTCCAGAACTTAGCATGAGGTCCGGGAAAATAATGAGTAATGTCAGCGTGCAGAATCCTACTGCATGGAGTGGTATGATGAGGACGAGATGGCATTTATTTTTCTATCCTCTCTTAGTTGGTTGATATCTTTAAGCTTCCCAACTTGTTTAAAGACCATATTTGGTATATTGGATATTCTAATGTTTGGCAGAGATTCCAAGAAAACAAAAAACAGAAAAAATAAAGTATAATAAAGTAAAAGATATCCTTAAAAGGCAATGAAGTAATTTTCTGCAACAGTAAAGATTATTAGTGCTTAATTTTTATTTTTTTTTTAGACAAATTAATCTAATGAATGGAATGGGTATAAATGATTTTTTTCGACAAATGCAGACAAAAATCTGCATCTGAAAAATATGCAAAAAGCATTGACCAAAAAAAATGAAAATGGGGCTGAACACTGTTTTTAAAAGTTTCAATTCTATGCTTTCATTTTCAGTTTCACAAATTGGTGGTTAAGCATTTTTACATTAGGCACTTCAGTTAAGTATTTAATAGACACAACGAAATGTAATGACACAACCAATGCTTTAAAAGTCTATTTCTAACACACTTTGCAGGGGTTGGATTGAATTTTTAAACAATGGATCCTGTCAAAAATCATATTCCAGCTGCAATACCACTTTATTTAACCCTAACCTTAATCCTACCAAACCCTATGATTTTTCCATTAAAAAACAGCATTATTGTATCATAGTATATAAGCGCTCTTTAGTCATTCACACCAAACTGAGGCTTTAATCTTGACAAGTAAATATATGTAATTCTCAAAGGCTGAAATGATAAAGGTTTTATAAGCAATATTTGGTACCAGTACAAAGAGGCACACAGTTTGCAAATCAGTAAATGTGGATTTATGACCGTACCATTGAGCGTTTCTTCATAATGACACTCCAATATTTTCAATTTACATGCCTTTACCTTTTAAACAACTGTGCAAGATTGTGTTTTCCAAAAGATAAGACCACATTTTAAATATCAGCAATCCAAACTGTGTAAAAAATATCACAGCTCCAGAACTTGATATAATTTTGTAAAAGAGCAGATTACTCAAAGCACTAGCATGAGTGCAGACTTTTACATTGCACCAGATCTAAATACACTTTTCACAAAAAAATCTATTCTAACACGTACGCAACATGAACGTGATAAATGCAAAGATCAGCGGTTCAGCACTTCTCTTATTATTGTAAGCCCCTAACTATGAAGAACTGTGAACCAGTTGGGTCTGTAAACATACCAATTGCTGAATTTCTTTCACCGTGTACTGGTCATGCTGCATTACAAATAGCCTTGGGCCTGCAAGGATTCTTCTATCATTTAGGACATCCAATGACAAAACACTTGATGCTATAGTCATTGCACTAAAATTCATCTAAGAACATCTACAGCAAACATCAGGCAAGGCAGCAAGATACATCATATTGATTACGCTTGCATGAGATGGATTGCCATCTATGCCGAACAACAAGGATAAAATAATTACTGAAGATGAATGAAAGGATAAATGAATGCTTTTTTGAGTGGCAACTAATTTAATTAATTTGGGTATCGAAATATTTAATATACTGCTGTACTTTGAAATGCTCAAGCTTAATCTATCAATTTGCCCATCAAAGTGAAAATCACCAGGTTCTCGATTTTACAAATATTTACAAATATTATAAATGAGCAAAAATACATGTGCAGACACACATATTGTGATTTCATAAAGTAACATTTCCTTCTGTCACTGTAACTAAGTCAAATGTTATCAATTTATCTAAATAAGACAAAAACCAGTACTTGTGGTAATATCTTTAATCACAAGTTCCAAATCACACAAAACCACATGGATACAAAAATACATATGAATATTTTACCAAAATATTTTAAAAAATGACTGTTGTTTAGCCTAAGGGAAAAAGTATCAAAAATGAACAGTTCTTATTGGTCACAGTGCTTTAAAACCGAAGGAGAAGGAGGTTGGCTGGTATAAATGATGACGGCGGTCTGCATACTGGTGTAAAGACAGCCTTTGGCACTTCCACACAAGCATCCTGGACACTACGCTCTCAAATCAGCTCAGGCCTCCATCATCGGCTCAGCAGCTACACAGAGACGGAGTAAACAGAAGACGAGCTTACCTGTTGGTTTGTCAAAGATCAAAGTGTCTTAAAATAATTCACTTGTCAATAACTGTCAGTTAATCCAAAAGCCAAAAGCTGAAGATGTGTTCCACTTAATGGACAGGGTAAAGACCCCAGGCTGCCTTTTCTGCCACTCAATATGAACGAGCTAATCCAAAAATTCAAACTCACTCAGAAATGTCATATCACCGTGTGCCATGCACAGAATGAAAGTGGCAGAATGAAACAGACATAGAGCTCACACACTCCGTCTGTTCATTGCCTGCTCAAGTAAAAAAAAAAAAGAAAAGAAAAAAGACTGTCATTTAACCAACCTACTGAGAATAATTTCACTTCTGTGAAGGAGTTTACTCTCTGATGGTAAACACAGTTCCATGGAAATTCAAGCTGTTTACAGTATGATTCTGACAGATGATGGGCAGAAACCATGTGTACTTCAGTGTTGAATTCCAAAACACGTTTAATCCTCCCACATCGCACATTTCATATTGTTACATCTTTGTGGACAAAGACCTCGGCTATCTTCTAAGAATGTTAAAGAACATATTCCAAACTCTTTTTTCGCCATACAACCTCAAGGACTCTCTGCTAAGAAAAAAATTGCACATTCCACTATCTTAAATGTGTTTACAGTAATGATGATGTAGTGGGTGTGCTAGAGAATGCAAGAGAGTACCGAGGACATTAATGCACACTGCAGCTCTGATAAATACACTAGTGCTAATATTTACATATAAAATGGCACCAGTGTTTGAAGTGCTTTTAGGCCACCAGGGCTAATGCAAAATACTGGTTGGAGGAAGTGCAGTCTGAAGTGTTGGGCATTTTTGTGAGTGGTATTTCTGTTCTGGGGCCCGGGCTAAGGGAATGTGGCTTGTGTGTGTGGTGTGTGCATGAAAAAAGTTACACAGCTGAATATAATCTAAATATAATATAATAAAATATATTACACAGTGGAACCTCTAGTCATGAACTTGATTCTTTCTGAGACTCTGTTTTTTTGCCATTGAAATAAATGCAAATACAATGAATGTGTTTCAGCTCTCAAAGACATGTTTTTAAAGTGTATTATGGGTTTATGTGTAGCAATGAAACATAGAATAAACTTAAAAGAACCTTAATTATAGAAAAATAAAACTAAATGAAATAGACAGATGATTTTAATGCACGTTACCTTTGCGGTTTTCGTTACCCTAGGTTTCTTACTCCGCTTTCTTGAGACCCATAATGAAGGCTTATAGTGCAAAAATGCATAGAAATACAACGAAAAAATGCTGTGAATTTTTTTAAAATTAGTTTTAAGCACAGAAAAAAAAATCAAAGTTTGAACAATCCTTAATTATACAAAAACTTACTGTAAACAACCAAGAAAACTAACCTTGCAAGAGTCGACTTCTAGCATTAAGGAAGTGAAGAGGAGGAGGTTACTGTACAGCGAATGAATGCATGTCTGACCGATTAAAGGGACATGCGTGTCTTTGTTAGGTATGCAATACGCAAATAGAAAACGGGAAAACACTGGCACGTATGAAAAAGAAGGGGAAAATCGCCAGGGCTGTGTTTGTTCAGCACCCTATTATGTGGTCATCACCAGATGCAAAATTTGGCGGATTTTGTGGTCGGGAACCGATTTGTTCATGTTCGGAGCGTTCATGATCAGAGGTTCCACTGTATAACTATAATATATATAATAATATATATAAAAAAATATAATATAATATAAAACTGCAGCAAAGGAAGCACAACACTGAATGACTTCTTTAATTTCGGCAATTTATTAGGAATTGTCGTGTTTGCAACTTGACTGCATCGATCATAAGATATCCCATCTGTAAGTGCTCTCAATCCCTGTTCTTGTGTAAACTTGTTCGGTGCCAAACATAATGTTCAAAAGCAATCTCAACCAATGAACATATGGCAAACTGTGAATGCACGTTAAATTAAACTAATGTGGGAAATACATGTAAGTAAAATACAGCAGTGGCTTCCAGAGCTCTATGTTGAATTCATTCCAAAGATATAAAAATATTAATGAATCAAATGACTGAAGAATCAAGTCTTAATGAATGATCTATCTACTTGTCAGGGTCTTACCCTTCAGCTACAGTCCAGGATCTGAAGCTGATCACTGCCTTGTGTGGAAACCAGACACGGGGAATTGTGGTAATCCTTGCACTTCAGTATTTTTTTGGAACCTCCTTCCTTCTTGTGCTGTGTCTGTGGATAGACAGCTGGGAATAGCTTCAGGTGGTTCCTCTTCCAGCATGTAGCATCCTGTCACTACACTGAAAATGCAGATATACCAGTAACTGTAAATGTGTCATCCTAGCACCTTCGTCACTGACCTTCACGATTTAGAGTAAACTTTAGTAATGCTGAATGAAACATCCCATCCATTTATACAAAGTGAATAATCAACACAGTGTACATGACTACTAAAGACTGATAATAATATGATCACTTTGGTGTCATGCCTGCAATCAAAACAAATACAATGTTAATGTGATTCCTTTCCAAAGAGGAGCTAAAAAGCGCTGTGCGAATCCTCACAGTCAGTCTGGTCTTTAAGAGCGCTGCTCAAGGCTAGGGCACTGCTGGACACATTTGGTTTACACTGAGCTCAGATTGGTCATACAAAAGCTTAAGCACCCATACAGGTCAATTTAGTATTAATTGCTCTTCACCAGGGTAGCAGTGGCAGTTTCAGCACTTATAGCCATTTAAAGCCTTTCAAGCCTCCGCTGGCACTTTAGAAAAATGGCAAGGGGCTCTCCACAAGCAGAGAGTTTCGGAAGAGTTTCTTTTTTGTCCATTTGATAAAAAAAAAAAGAGTATGTTTTTTCAATCAGGCAACAATGAGGCAATCAATACCAGAGACCAGTCTCTGTAATCCAGTGGTTTTCAACCTGTGAGCAACAGTGCTCCAACGATCCATGGTGGTTCTCTCGCAAGATCTGAGAACATTTCATTTCACGATTCATAAGAAAACACTGTGATTGGATATATTATGCAAACAATATGTGGAGGCAAAGAGAATTCTCTCACAGTCCAGTTGAGGCAATTTCAGAAGCTCAATCTGTTTTCAGTATTAAAAAAAGCAGGGAGTATAATTTGGTCTCCCACCTCACGTTGTATAATCTCCTTAAGAAGCATAAAGAGATTTGGTAAACAGCTGATCTGCAGAGACATTTTATATATATAAAAATACATTTAGTTTTTTTTTTTTTTTTTTTACTTGAGGACATTTTCCTTGAGGACATTTGTGGATGAACTAGTTCTCTTAGTGATGCAAAAGAGGCTGAAATTGACTTTCTTGGGTAACACAGTTCTGAAGCAGGAAGAGCATCTGACTCATCCAAAGTGCAAATAATCCAATATCTGCATTCTGTGTTCATACCACTGAAGTTAAATTTCATAAAAATCTGTAGTGAACTCTATATAATGTTGACCAGGAACCAAGTCATCAAAGATAATTCTGTGTTCACTTGCAAGAGTTTATCTTGCAATAATAAGAGAAGCTCTGAGTACATCTTTGAGTACAGTCCATGCTTTGAAAAAACATAACCTATATGTAACCTATTATAAGCTATAAATAATGCTCAATGTGGTCTTTGTATAGGTACATCAAGTTAAAGTACACCTGATGTATGGGTGATGTGATCTGTGGAAAAGGTCTATGATTCCTGTGTTGGATATCTTACTAGGCAGTAAAGAATTTTGAACATATAAGAACCCAACCTATATGGTTTTTGCTGAAGGGTGTACACCATATACTGTATCACATGCTGGGCTTGGAAAACCGACACTTAATTTAACTCTCAGGGACACTCACGGAGCAGAAGAAAGATCTTCCGTTACCTAAAGGACATTTATTGCACACTTAACTGTTTGTTGTGTATCACATAAATAATGAAGGGAGAAAACTGTCCAGCAGTTGTTGAGGAGGTATAGATACATACAGGTCCTAGTAAACATTTTTATAAGATGGAAACACAGCACAGACTATAGTAAAAATCCTTTGAGAAAAGCTGATGTGCAGCTGAGGTCTCCTTTTGTCAGAATAAAGGTTAGATTAAATGTCAACGATCAGATGAATTTTTACACACTTGTAATTAAACTTCCATTTTAACTAGCACTTCAATCCACACTGGCTACATCAGAGGCACCTCAAACTGTTTAGTGCTGCTCTAAGCTTGTTTCACATGTCAGTGTTACAGTGGCCCAGTGGGTAGCATTGCTGGTAGGGAGATCAATCAGGCACCAATCAGACAATCAACACCAGAGACAAGACATAATATATATGTGAGCCCAATACTGTACTTGTTAAGCTAAAATTAAAAAGAAAACTAGGTATCCAGGTGACAAATGATATATCTTCATCTTCTGCTGCTTAATCCTGTTCAGGGTCGCAGGGGGAAGCTGGAGGCCAATCCCAGCTGACATCGGGTGAGAGGGTCACCAATCCACCGCAGAGCAACACACAGGGACAGACAACCATTCACACTCACACTCACACCTATGGGCAATTTAGAGCAGCCAATTAGCCTAATCCCCTCTGTGCATGTCTTTGGACTGTGGGAG